>PVJD01000907.1:115581-330671 GCA_004026545.1 Mormoops blainvillei | reverse complement strand
TTGAGAAGGGTTCTGAGGCGGCATTGGGACCTAGCAGAAGTGACATAGCTAATTAGCGATGCCCAAGGTGACTGCTAAAGGAGGCTGTGGCAGTGATCGCTACTTATTAACCATGCCTGATTAAGAGTAGTGACTGGGGTCACTGTAGTCAGTAAGGACTCTTCCAGCTCCCAAATTCTGTAACCCCTGATTTAAATATTAAATTTCAAGGCACCGGCTGGAAGTACACCGAGTCAGAGGGGGAGGCATTTGCATGGCTTTGAATCAGCAGGGAAGGCTTTGGGAAGGAGGCCACACCCTCGGCAGGCCTCGGCGGGCGGGTGGGCAGCGGTGAGCAGCTGCAGGCGGGGAGACCCTTCTGTGCATGAAGATGGGGCCGAGCAGGGACTGTCCTTGGTACAGGAAGGGGAAGGCAGCGTGCTGGAATGCACTGTCTTTGTTTGGGGCAAAAAAGATTGCACACGCGAGGGCAGTCATGTATGAAAATGAGAGCCAGCGTTTGCTGAGAGCTTCCTCTGTGGTGGGCCGCAGAGCGAAGATGATTTTCCCCCTATCATCTCATCCAACCCCTACAACACGCCCTCGGTAGTCCTATTACTAGCCTCCTCTTGGAGAAGCGGACACACGATCGGAGACGCGACGGAGACGTGACGTGACTTGCTCGGGGTCACACGGCTAGTGGTAGTAGAGCGGGGTCTTTAGCACAGACAGTCTGGTCTGATGTTTGCAGGCATGACCTCTGCACGGCTGCCTCCCCTCCTCCATTTTTTAAAGATTAGATTTATTTATTTTTAGAGAGAGGGGAAGGGAGGGAGAGAAACACAGATCAGTTGCCTCTAGCACACCCCTAACTGGGGACCTGGCCCGCAACCCAGGCATGTGCCCTGACCAGCAATCGAACCGGTGACCTTACAGTTTGCAGGCTGGCGCTCAGTTCACTACCTCCCCCCTCTTAAAAGCAGGGTAGTGAAGGAACAGTGCTGTTGGGACATCACAGCCAGTGCCCTGCGGTCCAGAAGAGGGCAGGGAGAGCGGCACCCTGGGGAAGGAGCACCTAGGTGGTAGGTCACACGAACAAACTCAAGCCAAGAGCAAGGCAACATGGACACAGGTCACAGTAAAACTGGAACGCTCCTAGCTCCTAGAGGCTTTCCCCAACCCCAAGGAATCGATTGGATTCTGTCCCAGCACTGCAGACATGGCGGGGCAGGGGGGAAGGACTGGCGGACCGGGACAGGGATGACATTTCAGGGATTTGGGGCTCAGCGTGTGAGGGTAGAAATAGATCCTACCCCGCTTTAGCACAAGCCCAGGAACAGAAGGCAGAAGCCTGAACCGAGACCTCATTTCAGAGATCTTAGCTTTGCCCAGGGCTGCAGCCTTGCCGGCTCCGCTCTGTCCCGGCCTGGCACCTGGTGGTGGCCTAAGGAACTTCTTCTGTCCCTTCACCCTGTGTTTCTAGCCCTCCTGGTTCCCTCCGTATTCCCCGGGTTCAGGGACAGCCCCAGCCTGTCCCCAGCTTGGACTCTTCGTTCAAGGGGACCCAGGGACATCTTGTTCGGGCCTTGCTTACAGGCCCCTGAACAGAGTAAGGGGCTCGTGTCTGCTTGTTTTTCCCAACAGCACAGGTACCGCTCGTCCCGGCCACCCCAGCAGCAGCGCCCGCGCCGGGCAAGCGTGGCTCAGAAATCCGGAGGCTAACATGAAACCAGCTTGGGAACTCGCCAGCCTCTCCCACAGTCTCCCTCTCTGCCACCTGACCCTGGCTCTCTTCCTCAGCTGGCCTCACTCAGTCAGGACTCCCTCGATGTCCTTCCTTCTGGTTTCCCCATCTGGCTTCTGTGAGGCCTCTGGCCCCCGTGGAACTTCCAAGCCTTGAGGAAGAGGCACAGCTGTGGAGGCTGGAGGCCCCCACAGACCAGCTGCTCTTTCTACCTTACCACCCTCTCGGCGAAGCTCTCGCCGCTGCTGTCCAAGGCATGCCCACTGGCTAACGGCCTGATTTTGTAACTCTCTTTCCAGAGCCTTCCTCCTCCCCAGGCCACTGAGCCGGAGTGGACATCCTCCCCGTCAAGAAATTCATTCTCATCTCCCTGTTTCGTTTCTCAAACGCGTCCACTCCTTCTTGTGCAGGGCCGCCACTGCAATGATAAAGCAGCTCGCTCGTCTCCACCTTTCCAAAGCTTACAGTCCCAGCGCCCTGGCTCTGAGGCACGAGAAAGAACACTTTCTTCCCAGCAAAGCGCAAAACAGGACAAACCTTCGGCTTCCTTGCTGCCCCAGGGAAGAAGACCGCGCGAGTCTCTGCAGACCTTTGCTCTTTCTTCCCAGTGGACGCAAAGGCCGGGGCTCCTCGGTCAGGCTACCCATCAGCATCTAAACCCCTCCTCTGTCCTCCTTCTCTTTGAATGTATCTCCCTCTGTTTGCAGGGGCACAGACACAGTCATTTCAGGCCTTATCTGGAGCTGTCTCTGACAGAACCCATGTTGTGATAGGCAAATTGGCTCCAGTGTCAGAGCCAGGAACCCAACGCTGCTGCTTCTCTCTCTCTCCGCCGGGTGATAAGAGAGCAGAGATAGGGCTGCCAGCAGCACTGGAGCAGGGGGGTGGGGGTGGGGACAGCCAGGGAATGGCAGCCAGCGCCCTGGGGATCACCTGCTGCTCAAGTTCATACAGAGGCCGGAGTCCTCTGGTGCTGTGGGGCTCAAGCTCATTCTCAGCACGCCCAGGTGATGTTGGACTAGTAGGAAGGAACAGAACCCCCCCAGAAGGCATTGCGGTATTCCCATGGGGCTCATGAAGATTACCTAAACCTCTTCCCAGTGACAATGTGGCCTTTAGCCCTCAAAGTGCTACTTCCTACGGGGGAGGGCATGTCACCTGGCCCTGGAATGAGGAGGGGCAGGAAGAGGTAAGTGCTGCTGCAGAAAGAGCAGCAGCCGCTGTGACCTCATCATAGCCTTTTTGTCTCCGAAATAAAGGCACAGTTACATAAAGCTCCAGCTGACTTGGTATAAGCTATGACTAAGAAAAGTTCCCAAAGACAGTTGGTGGTCCTCCACCCCGCACTGACTGGTGAGAACTGCCCCCACGAGGAGAGCTGAGCAGAGATTAAGGTTCTGAGCTCCATGGCCTGACTCATCACACACATAAACACTCCCCAACACTCTTTCCCAGAATGGCTCCCTCCCACCCGTCCACCCTCCCACCCAGGCTGGGTGACAAAAATGAATGCCCCAAAGATCTTGCCAAGTTCTGAGCCAGGCTAAGATAGGGAACATGAAATTCCCCATAGAGTGGGGGTTGCGGGGGAGGCCAGATACCCCCCAGAAAAATAATGTCCATTCAAAGGAAAGCCACTACATCAATCTACCATGACCACCGTGTTATTTCTCAAATAGTTTGGACGACTCCTCCCCCACAAAAAGCTCAAAGGTCTATAATCATAAAACATCAGAGCTTAAAAGAATCTGAAAAATCATCCTTAACCTGTGCTCTCCTTTGCTATTTTCACGCACCTCTCCACCTGTGCTTTTATTTTTTTTATTTTATTTATTGACTGATTTTAGAGAGAGAGGAAGGGAGAAAGAGAGAGAGGGAAACATAGAAGGGAGGGAGAAACATTCACCAGCTGCCTTGGGTACACACCTCAACCAGGGATGGAACCCAAGACCTAGGCCTGTGCCCTGACTGGGAATCAAACCCACGACCTTCCGATTCACGGGACGATGCTCCAACCAACTGAGCCATTTGGTCAGAACCCCGTCTGCGCATTTATCTGCTCACTCACTAGAGTTATTGAGTTCCTGCTATTTGCCACGTACAGTCCCGGCAACGGGGACCTAACAGACATGGTCTTTACTCTCGGAGCTTATCAAAGAGGCATGCCATCCAGCTTGGGGTGGGAATGGGGAATGTTCATAGAGACTTACTGGGAGAAGTGATATCTAAGTTGTGATATAAAATAAAAGGAAATTCCATTTCATTGGCTAATAGTTCTGTTCAACAATTAAAATGGCCAAGGCAGCATTGGGTACACCACATAAAGAAGAACTAATACAATATCCGCAAATAGAATTTGGAACATCACGTAAAGGTACAAATCACTAGAATATATTAGGAAGCACCACCTAGGAGAAGGCCCCATTGGAGTCCTAGGGAGGGTTTCAGAGGGATGAAGGGAAATACCCGGTTGGAAAGATCAGAAAAAGCCTCCTGGAAGAACTGGAATTTGAGCTTATCTTGGGGGTGGATAGGAATTAGAGGCACAGACGAAGTGGGGAGGGCACGTCAAGCAAAAATAATGTTATCAGCAAAGTTTACAAGCCAATGATGTACCCTGGGTGGCTCGGTTGGTTGGAATGTCATCCTGTACACCAAAAGGTGTGGGTTCGGTTCCAGGGGCAACTACGGGAAACAGCCTACTCATGTTTCTCTCTCAGATGACTCTCTCTCTCTCTTTCTTTCTCTCACTCTCTCCGCCCTCTCCGCTTTCGCTCTCTCTCTCTCTCTAAAATCAATAAAAACATATCCTCAGGTGAGGGTTTAAAAAAATTTTAAACGACCAAAGACATCTTCCTAAGGGAACAAGAATATATCAGTTTGACTAAACACATAAGAGGAGGTAATGGTAACAGAAACACAGGTCTTCTGAACTCAACTTCAGGGCCTCCTCTGCAAGTACTAGGCACGCGGGCTTCTCTGTGCCGCGCTTCATCCCTGCTCCCGGGGAGAGGAGCACTGTGGCCCGCTTTCCTCTCCGTCCGCTAGGGGGAAACCTTACTGCAAAGCAAACCGACCCCAGGCTACCAATCGAGTGCTCTGCACCTTCTTCCGTATTTTTCCTTGAATATGTAAATGCTCTCAAAAGAGGCTAGAAAAATAATTCTAATAGCCTGGGTTAGGGTCTCACCTTGGCCCTGGCCCAGCCCGGTTTGAAATACTTGGAATTCCGATAGCTAGTCTCCTTGCTTCTTCCTCACCCTTTCGCAAATACACTGATCTGTGACATTTAGTGTTAACCCTTAATTGTTTTAAGTGCATGCTCAAACCTGTGCTCAGGTCCGTGTAGGTGTCTCTGTTTACGACTGCAAACTCTTAAAATACTGGGATATTAAATAGAGACACCTGTAATAGTGTCAACAATAAAAGCAAAATTAAAGGAAACACTGGGACACTGTACACAGAACTCCCTTTGAACAATCAAACAAAGAACGACAAAAACCTAAGCATTTAAAGCCCGCATTTGGCATTAAAGAGCTGGGTGGATCGGGGATAAGGAATTGTAATAGTAAGAGCCGGCCCCAAGGTGGCGCCGTGAGGCTGGCGAATGGGTTTTCCCAGGCTGGCGGTGGAAATTCCCCTTTGGGAGGGGGCTCAAGCCCTCGCCTAGGATCTGCGCGGATCAGGCTTGGGCGGAATCTTGGAACGCGGAAGAGACTTCCAGACGCAGTGTTTGCGCTTTGCTCTTCTCTTCTCCTTTTATAAACCATCTGGCACCAGGAGCAGAATCGGGGGGTTGCAGGGTTAGGGGATTGGGCGTGGATCACCGCTGCTGGATCCTGCTCCACAAGCCACCCCTCAGATGGGAGGGGTAGCAGCGCTGAAGAGCCTGGAGAAGGGCTGGGAGGCTCCCTTACCATGGGAGGAAGTGCGTGCGTGTGTGTGTCCTTGAGGTTTGAAAAACTTGGGGGCAAGGTCAAAGATGATTTTTTCTTAGTCTGATGAGCTTCTTGGAAACAAAGTCATTTCTTGGAAGGAAGCTATACCCTGGATATTTGCTGCCGCCCCAGAACTGGACGTTTTAAGGGAGAGGGTTTGGATGCTTCTGAGAAATACAGGAGAGCTACCTTTCTGTTTTTCCTCCAGAATTCAACCTATACAGAGACCACACAAATCAAAAATGTCTCCCACTCCAGTTCATATCTGCTTTTAAATACGCATGTCTACCAATGTCATTTTCCAGACAACCCTCAGAAACACGCCTATGCACCCGCAGATGCACATATACCTGTCTTCATCCCACGTCCACCCTCTCTGCCTTTCCTTACGTGAGGTCTCGCTCAGAGAGTCGTGTGCATATTTATCTCATACGCATTTCTCCGCACAGATGGATGCAGGTCTGTGCATCCGCGCAGCACACAAACATCCCAAAAGTAGTAGGTACAATGTATGCAGAGACAAGAATAACAATTTCCTTGCACTAAGAGGGCCAATTGCCCTTTGGCCTCAAATGGGAAGTTTGTTTCCATCTTGCACACCCTGGTTCTGAGCTCCGCTGGGGAGGTGCAGGTGGAGAAGGAGGAGAGCTTGTCCGAGTCTGACTGCAACCTTGCCTCAGCCATGAAGGCAAAAAACACAGGAGAAGGGGCCTTTGATGTGCAATTTTCTGTGAGGTTAGCAAAGGGCGAGGTAGACACACCCAGTCTCAGTAGGAGCCAGAAAGTTGAACTTGGCCTTTGCAGGTCAGCCAAGGGTCAGGGTGTTTGCTGATGCAACAAAGGGCAGTTATACGTGCATGGGTCTCTGTTCCTGAGGATGAGTGTGGGGGGGAAAATAAAAGAGAGGAGAGCAAGGCAGGGCGGTGGAAAGGACAAAACCACCGGGTAAAATCAAGCAACTGAGAAAAAGTAAATTAGAAAGCAGAAGCAAAGGAATATAAACAAGGAATGTTAATGTAGACGGGGAAGGAATTGAATCTGGGAAGTGAGCAGGGAGAAAGGGACCAGAGCATGAGAACTTGAAGGCAGAGGGATCCAGGGAGAGCGGAGCGCGCGCGGCGCTGGGCCAGTCCGAGCACCCGCGGGGCCTCATCTGCTACTTACAAGCACAGCTTTCCTCAATCCTGATTAACAGGAACTAAGCGGCATATGGCTAATCCTCGCTGCCACAGTCATTAATGCTTTTCAGCCCCCGCACAGGAAACCTGACCGCCTTCCTTATGCAGCCAGGAGGCCTCCCCCGGCCTCAGATCTTGGCCCCAGGGACCCTGGTGGCAGGAGCGCTCCAGCCCGAGATTATCCAGCCCAGAGGAGAAGGGGAGGGTGTAGTGGCTGGAACAGTGTTCTCCACCTCCTTGAAGAGAATACCAATCTCTGCATGTGAGCCATTTGCTTTTTCCTCTTCCCAAATGTGTTTGTGTCTTTTGTTCCATTTAAACCATCACAGAAAACCAGTGAGGGACAGGAGAAAATACAATTCCCATGAAAAACTTTGGAAAGCAAATCAGAGACAATCGAAAAGATTTGTGCTCTGGCCAAGTAGTTCAGTTGGTTAGAGCATCATCCCAACACACCAGGGTTGTGGCTTCGATCCCTGGTCAGGGCACATACAAGAAGCAACCAATGAATGCATCAATAAGTGAACAACAAACCAATGTCTCTCTCTCCCTCTCCCTCTCCCTCTCTCTCCATCAAATCAATAAATTATTATTATTATTATTTTTTTTTTTTTGCCATGGCTGGTGTGGCTCAGTGGATTGAGTGCTGGCCTGCGAACCAAAGGGTCACCGGTTCGATTGCCAGTCAGGGCACATGCCTGGGTTGTAGACCAGGCCCCTGGTTGGGAGTGCTAAGAGGCAAACACACATTGATGTTTCTCTCCCTCTCTTTCTCCCTCCTTTCCCCTCTCTCTAAAAAATCATAAGTAAAATCTTTTTAAAAATAAAATAAAATAAAAATGTTTAAATTAAGGATTTGTAACCACAGAACCCCAAGATGGTCCTATCCTTTCTGATGAGGTGCTGAGTTGGTTTTTAGAGACATCAGACCAAAACCACAAGTCACGTAGCCAAAGCAAACACAAAGGAGAGAACTTTGACCTCCTGCTGCACCTGGAACCGAATCCAATCTCCACCCGTGGAACCAAAGGACCAGGACATGACCTGAGCTCAAACACCAGAACCCTTCAGAAGCCAAGGGTCCGTTGTCCAGGAAGATCTGATGTTGGTAACCCTTTAGCATAAAGAGCTAAGTTCCAAGTTCCTTCAGTTAAAACTTGCCCCACCAGCCCTTTGCATACCCGTTCCTCTGGATCTCTGAGAACACCCTCAGCCTAGTCTAGTGAGCAAGATGGATTTGAGGTACCACTAAATCTCTCGTTTTCTCAGTCGGTACCTTCTTGATCAGTAAACCTTTCCTTATTCCAAACGCGGGCATTTTGAGTTTTGGCACATGGACGTTGGTCAAGCAACAGAGTTGATGGAGGACTACTTCGTAGCTGAGACAGGGTGTCCTTTCTCAGAGCCGAGCCTCAAGTGAGGACGAGAGTGGCCGGTCCGCGCCCTGGCTAGGGCAGGACAGGAAAGAAAAGAAAAAGAAAAGCAGGAAGAGGAGAAAGAGAGGGAACTGGAAGAGGGAGAGAATTGGAGAGCAGAGGGGAGGGGAAAAATGAAAAGGAAAAAAAAAGAACAGGAAAAAGATGAATTTCTGACGGTTAGCAGGACAGAGCCAGGTGTACTACAAGCCCCGAATAATGCTTTGTAATTGAGGACTTGCTTGGTTCTGTCTTAGGTGAGGGAAGAAGCTGACCCGAGACGAGGAATTGTGTGGAAGAAAGTGCTTCCAGGGGACACTGGCTGGCAGAGGTGTGTGGGGAGCAGGCCAGGGAAAAGAGAGAAGCCATAGAAGGAGACATCCTCAGGGAAAGTCCCGGACTCGGTCCATTCTTAGGAGGTTCAAGTCCTCTGGGTTTGTCCCAACTAGACGCAAGGGAGCAGCAGAACCTCCTCCTACCCTCCACCCCCATACCACCCCCCACGTCCACCCCACACCCAGGGGCATTTTCTCCCAGGTGTTCCAGTTCCATGAGCACAATGAGAGAGTGCCCTAGGAGTCCCCAGTGGGCCCGCAGAGAGAGGGAAAGGAAGCAGAAGCTAGGGGAGAGACAGGGCACCTGAGGGCCATGCCTGCTGCTGACAGAAAGCCAACTGGTTCCAGACCCTCACCGCTCCACTTAAAGGTCATCAGCTCAGGTTTCTAAGATGCTTCTTTACTTTAAAAGTCCGCAGTCTAGAAGAAAGACAGTTGTATTCCACACACATAAGTACATAAAGAACGATGTGATAACCCTGGCCCGGTGGCTTGGTTGGTTAGAGTCCTGACCCTTACACCAAAAGGTTGCAGGTTTGATTCCCGGTCAGGGCACATACCTAGGCTGGGGGTTTGATCCCTGGTCGGGACAAGTTCAAGAGGCAACTGATCAACATTTCTCTCTCACGTCGATGTTTCTCTCTCCCTCTCTCTCAAGTCAATAAAAACATATCCTTGGGTAAGAATTTAACAAAACGAGTGATATGAAAGATGCTATTTCAGAGATACCTCTGTGGACTAAAAAGGGGCTACATACTAAACCTGACAAACTCAGGGGAGGCTGGCACGGCAGCCTTACAAACTCAGAAACTGAAAGTAGCCACATAGGATGGTTTGAACATAAAAATTCCTTACTAAAAGTGAGTTATGGCAGGCAGTCAAGTTCGAGGTCTATAGCTTCCTCGACAAAAAGAGCTTGTCTATTGTCTTTTTGCATCTAAGATAAGAGACCTTTGAAACGTCAGAGAAATTTCCTTTTCCAGGCCCCTCAGGGCACACCCGTTTCACCAAAGCATGAGACCACAAAGCTCATCGTTATCTTACTGCCAACATACCATCTCTTTGTACTGTAAATATTAATTATGAACTATCCTGTCCCCACCAATGTGAAAGCAGCATGTGCTTCACCGGCTTAATTTTTATCCAATACCAGGGAATTCCCTCCTTTGCTTTCTCACTCCTTCCTAATCTGCCACCAATAAATGTCATGTAACCCCCTTGCGCCTCCCCCTTTGACCGTAGTGTATAAAGTGAGCTGTAAAGCCGCCCTTCTCCGGAGCAGTTTTACGAGTCATTGACATTCTGTTTCATAGCAGTTGTCAGTTGGGCTCGAATAAACTTATAATTCTCTACAGGTTTGGACATTCCTTACATGGACACCTAGAAAATATTCGGGAACACAGAGTGAGTGATGGATTCTACTGCCTAGGTGGGTCGGGGAGTATACGGTGGAGTTCGCTGTCAGAACCCCTGCAGTAGCCCTCATCCCCTAGAGAATAAATTACAAATAGCTCATCCTAAAGTTTAAAGCCCTTTCCTAGATATCTGTTTATCTACTCTACTAATCTGCAAGTTGTATATTTCACTTTTACATTTTTAAGAGTTACGCTTAACTGTTTAAAGTAAATGCTTTAAAAGTCCAAATTTAATTTAACCCTTTACCGTCTTCCCCATGCTCTAAATTTTTTCCAACTCTAGTGTTTTTAATATAGTAGTATTGTCTAGTATTTTTTTAAACCTCACAGAATAGGTTATTATTATCATCAGTTTTTAGAGTCAATGCTTACTTAGATAGGCCCACCTACTTATCACATTTTTTTTTTTTGCTCATCATTGTTTCCTTTTATTGCATTGCTTTCAACTGGATTCTGTTTTTTCCTTTCTTTTGATGCTTTCCTTTTAAAGTGTCCGTTGATATTTCTTTCAACGAATAAACGGGAACCCTGGCTGGTGTGGCTCAGTGGATTGAGTGCCGACCTGCAGACCAAAGGGTCTCTCTCCGGTTTGATTCCCAGTCAGGGCACATGCCTGGGTTGCTGGCCAGGTCCCCCATGGAGGGTGCGTGAGAAGCAACCACACGTTGATGTTTCTCTCCCTCTCTTTCTCCTTCCCTTCCCCTCTCTCTAAAAATAAATAAATAAAGTCTTTCTTTTAAACTGCACATTTAATTAAGTGAATTTGAATATATAATTGGCCTTATTAAATGGTTCGTGAAATAGGCAGCGTCCAGTCCAGTCCAGCAAGTAGGACGGTACAGGAAGGGTTGGACAAGAAACGGGCGGTATTTATAGAAAGAAAGGGAAAGAAGGGCGGGGCCAAGAGGTTACTTAGCAAAAGAAAAGAGAGGATGTTTCAGTCCAGATGTCTTGGCTGTTTAAAGGTCGCATTCTTGGGAGAGGTTGAATACTGCAACTAAGTTCCCATTTGCTGGCAGCAGGGCAAATGGCTACATTTTTGGCCCTGTTTTTTCTTTCTTTCTTTTAAACACATGTTGTTCATCAATTCTGGGAAATTCTGAGCCTTCACTTCTTCAGTCACCGCCTTCTCCTTGTCCTTATTTTATTCCTCTTCAACTCGTATTCTGTACTGCAGCACATCTCCTACCACCCTTTTTCACATTTTAGGGTGCTGATCCTCTTACTTGTTCTACATGCCAACTCTGCCTTGTGGTAAGGTGTTAGCTGGTCTTCATCAGGAGTTGTTTTATTCTGTGGGGCCGTTTATGTTCTCAGGACATGATAGGAAGAGTTCCACATTTGCTTCTACTGGTTGTTGGGTGTCCTCAGTGTGAGAATGGGTTTTACATTCATTTTGGGGCCTGGGGAGATAGTATGAGTTCACACCCCACAGGAGAATGTGACACAGGCCCGAAAGTTTGAGCTTCCTACAGGAAACTTTTGTCCCCAGAGACCAGAGCAGAAACTGATGGGCTGAGATTTTTTCCTACCCATCTTCTCCTGAGGGAGCAGGGAACTTCAGTTCCAAAGTCCTGCTGCAGATGGGTCCTGAGGCCAGTTCCCTCACTCACGTGGCTGTTAAACTGCTCCCCTAGTCCTGGCACTCCCTCCTCTTCCTCTTTACATTACTATGGCTCCGGCTTGCAAGCTACTGTTCTGGCTTTAAATTTCTTTGTTGTTTCTGTCCCGTGGGGATTTCTTTCCTTAGTTCAAGCCCAATCTGCGTTTAGTTGTTCTGTTATGCTTTATTCAGAATTTTCCTGTGTGGTGCTGTAGAGCAGCGGCTAGCCACATAAGCTTATTCTGTAAGTTACTAGCCCCCAAAGGTGTAATTATTTTTATCCCCTGTCCCTCCCAGTGGATGTGGACTTCCTTGAAGATTCAAACTGGTCCCTTGCTCAGTAACAGACACAAACACAATATGATCTTTTCTAGGTGGGTACTTAAATGATGGTGATTATCAAAGCTTATGCAGGTATTTCTACATCTCTAAGAATAAGACTTCCTCGGTCATCCTAAGCACAAAGATATTCTTTTATTCTGAGATATTTTTATAAGGAGATTCTATAACCTATGTCATTATGACACCTATGTGAGTGTGTTTCTCTTAACTCTAACGTGCATTGAGCAACCACTGTGTAGTTGTGGAATCAAAGGAGAAAGATTCACTTGATGGGAGCGCTGAGGAGAAATTTATCTGCTGAGATGGACTCCCCATGGTCAACCCATGGCCCAAACTTCGTGAACAGTCTGAGAAGAGCCTCAGACTGAACGTTTGGCGTCCCACACCATTGCCCTGCTCTTTTTAATGCCAGCAGAGACAACCACCGTGGGTAACGCCTGGTTCTACATTTTTACCAATGGACTGAGACCTGCCATGTCTAATCAGAGCTACACCAGTTGGCTCTGGCTGCGTAGCTCAGTTGGTTAGAGCATTGTCCCGATAGGCCAAGGCTGTGGGTTCGATCCCCGGTCAGGCACATACAAGAAGAAACCAATGAGTGCATAAATAAGTGGAACAAGAAATCGATGTTTCTCTCTCCTTCTCTTCAAATCAATAAATAAAACTAACTGAAAAAAAAAAAGAACTACACAAGGTATATCTTTGTTTGCCTCTGTACGAACCAACCAGAATTTCATGATTTAGACCAATCAGAACTGCACAATTTGGAAACCTCATCTGCATAAAATTGGGAAATGGGCAGAAACTGTCCCTGTGAAAGATGGCCTCCTTTTCGTCTTGAGCACGACTGAGGTTGCCACCTGAACTTGTTTCTCCTGGACCGCAACTCCTTTTGCTCAGCTAAATGCTTTTTAATCTTTATTACAGTCTAAAATTAATTTTGTCCTACCTAAAAGAAAAAATGTAGAAGAACATTTGTAGAGATATACAGCTGCACGAGCAAAGCCCCCATTTAGGATCCCTCCGCGGGAGGAGGCGATACGCAGACCATAGCTATCACACGGTGTGGCCGAGGCGGTTGTGTTTGCCATGTTTGCATTCATGGAGAGGACTGCGTTTGGAAGAAAGTGTTTAATAGGCCTGTGTGGGGCAGCAGCTATGTCTCCGGGGAACTCGCGAATGGAAGGAGCTGCTCTGAGTCAGTTAAGGGGAGCATTTTTGTAGCTGAACCAGAGGGAGAAAGAGGGAGAGGAGAGGTGTGGAGACAATGAGAGGGGAAAGAGCACATGTGTGCTTCCCGATGTCACCAGTGTGGTACAACACTCCCGCACCCGTACGCCATGTAGTGAAAAAATGGCAAGCATTTTGACAGAGTTATAATGAAATCATGAGAAATCCATAATCATAGTGTGATATTTAACAAAACTTTTCCAGAAACTGATCAAGTCGATAACATAGAAGCACAATACATATACTTAACGAATAGATGTATTTATTTATAGTTCTATATCCAATCATTGGAGAATAAACTTCTATATGATGAATGGTCACGTAGAAATCACAAAAGAAATTAGAAAGCAAGTGCCAGTGAAGACAATGTATATTACAACATGCGGGATGCAGCCAGTGGAGTGCTTAGGAAGGAATTATAGTCTCCAGGGTGTATATTAGAAAAGAAGGAAGGTTGGAAACAATATTAAACTCCAGAAGTCTGGAAAAACTACAGAGAAAATAGGGCATTGCAATACAATGGGATAAGTATGAAACGGGTGCATTTATAATACAGTGCATTACGGAAGGACAGAGTAGGGTCGCTAAATCATCTCAGAAGGAACACTGGGGTCCAAAAATCCTTCCATGAGGAGGACATGCTGGGAGCTTTCAGTGGCTCCTAGAGGACATGTTAGAGTTAGAAAACTGATTGGGTTCAAGCAGGGGTCAATACAAGCGACAGGGACCACACAGGGAACCTCAGAGGCTGGAAAGAACATGGCAAGTTTTAAGAAGTTCAAATAACTCAGTGTAACCAGAGTCACTGGCATAGAGAAGGGTATAATAATGAGATGTTACATGGTGGCACTTGTGACCATAAAGGCTTGTTTTTGTCAGCCATGACTTTTTCATTCATATAAGGGAATTGAACTGTATTCTGAAGGTAATATGGAGCCACTTAAGAATTTTAAGCAGCACTGCCTGGTGTAGCTCAGGGGATTGAGCGTCAGCCTGTGAACCAAAGGGTCCTTGGTTCGAGTCCCCAGTCAGGACACATGCTTGGGTTGCGGGCCAGGTCCCCAGTAGGGGGCGTGCGAGAGGCAACTACACATTGGTGTTTCCCTCCCTCTCTTTCTTATTCCCTTTTCATCTGTCTAAAAATAAAATAAATAATACCTTTAAAAAAAAAAAAAGAATCTTACTCAGATCAGCCTGAGCTGACCTTAGGTTCTGCAGGACACAGGCGTCTGACATTCGTTCATTCCACAGATATTTACCGAGCACTTACTATTGTTCTCTGCCTGGTACTGTTCACAATTTTGAAAAGAAAGGTCTATCTGCAGGTTCCTGTAAACCGAGTTAACAATCCAGATGAAAAATGACAGAGCTTGTACTAAGCTGGTGGCAGTGGGGCGGCTACCCCATGGGGGTTGCGCAAGGAGCAGTTACTGCTTAGCGGAGCTCCTTGTCCCTTCCATCGTCTCTCCTGGGCAGGAGATAGTGGTAGGCCTGGGATACACTGAACAGTGCATTCTAGAGGACAATCGATGGCCAGATAACAAAATACACCCTGGGGAAAGTGACTGGAATAAGGTGAGACATCGGAGTGTAAAGGGTGCAGAGTCACAGGGGTACGTATTCGGGGGTGGGTGATTCAAGGCCCCTGATCTCTGTAGGGCAGAGAGTGGCCATCCCCACCGGGTAAGTCTGCTGTGCTCTTGAGTGCTCTGAGGATCAGACATCACCCTGGAGGACCAAACACAGCCACTCCTCCCAATCCTAAATCTTGTGGGAATACATTCCATTGGATTAAAGAGAAACCTGAGAGTCTTACCTAGAGCATTAACCGATTGCTTAGGAGGCATGATATTGAATAATCTCTGGGGGGAAGAAAAAGCTTCTTGTGGTATAATCCTCATCATGTTCGACATCTGGGAAATGGAATCGAATGCCCCTATTTCCAGTCCTGGCGCGGGATGCCCAGAATCTCTGCAGTGGCGCCAGAACTACAGCCTCCCACTCCTGGGGAGGGGTGAGCAGAGCACGCTGCCACACCAGCCCCGGGCCCAGGGCCCCCTGGGAGAGCTTCCGCCCGAACCCTGAAGCAGGGACTTGACCCAGGAAGGGACTCTGAGAGCAGGTCCAGGCCCTGGCCTCTCTCTGGTGCTGCCGGGAAGAATACACTGGATAGTAAAATGTGCGTGAAGAGAAAATTACCTCTGATTGGAGGGTTGGGATAAAAATATCTCCAATCTGTAAATAAAGTAGTTGTGTTGCCAGTGGCAGTGGGGCTCTTTCACAGGATTGAGGGGAAAAAAACCATATCATGGACCCCCTGATCGGTAGACTGTGATGTGGTAAGATTTATTCAGGTGCAAGGCTGCCCCTGTGTCCCATCTCTATCCGTCCCACCATGGAGAAAGTAACTGTGTCTTCCGCAAGGCCACAAAATGCCAGTGTCCAGAGTTCCTGTGCCATGATAAAACTTGGTCCAGTCCAGCCTTTCTCACGGTCCAGCTAGCTTAGCTTGGGCCCCCGGCGGCTGTCTGTCGCCGGGCCGCGGTATCCGGGCTCCTGCCTGGAGCCTGCGTTTGCCGTCTGTGAGGCCATTGGCCACGCGGCTGCCAGGGCCCCGTGGTTATGGAGAAGGAAGTGCGGGCGCATAGGGTGGGTGTGGGTCGCAGGGAAAGAGAGAGCTCTTCTTTGTTCCCTGGGGCTCGGGAAGGCCCAGGGGCTTTTTCAAAATAACCAGCCAACTTCCCAAGCTTTCCAGGCTTCCAGTGGGTCCACCCCCTAACCAACTGATCCCTTTCTCGGGTTAGACTCATAAGCCTCTCTGGTCAAGCATCTGTCCCTGCACCATTTTGACTTCTACCGAGCATATAGGCTCCTCCCCCACCTCCCTCCAACAATCTGGTACTAGAGGGGGAAGGCGGAGCGTTAATCCTTGGCGGGGCAAGGCTGTGATGCCCTGGGGGTGTGAAGCTGTAGCTTTGTGGTGAAGCAAACAGGCTTATGTTCCCTGGTTGATGATGCTCAACAACGTCCGGCCCCCTCTGCTTCCTTCCTTGTTAATAATTAGCTGTCTACAGCAACAGTTGGAGTGTCCGGGAGGCACCCAGCTGGAGTATCCCAGCGCTGCAGGCACCTCTCTGTTCATGGTTAGGGTGACTCACGCCCAGTCTTCTCATCCTCGGCCTCACACAGCAGCAGTTGCCCCTGGGCTTGGTTTTAAGACAGTTCAGATAGCAGGCGTGTCCCCAGTGCTCCTGTGTCCCCAGCCAGGAAGCACAGATTAGGAAAAGTTTCTCACCTTCTCCCCAGGCCGATGGAAATACTCATCAGGTCAAGTAGAGGCGGGGCGGGGCGGGGCGGGGCGGGGCGGGGCGCAGCGCGGCGCCGGGGTTGGCGGTAGGGAAGACCTGGTCTGTTTTCTGTCACTGCAGGAGTCCTTGGTGAAGGTGTCTGTGGACTGTTGTTTACTGGCTGTGCCTGACACCTGTTCCCTGGTGTAGAGAAGGGGCACTCAGCCAAACCCTGCTTTTCCACCTCCTCTGAGAAAGGATTGCAGCAGACGTCCTGACAGAGGAATCTGGGATTCAGCATTCCTAGGGCCTCAGCCTCGCGGAAGCAAATCCTGCCTCAGGCTCCCACTGTGGGCATGTTATTGTCCACCCATTGTGGTTGCGGTTGTGTTGTGTTGTGTTTTCATGTGCACTGGTGAGTAAAGAGCCCCTGGCTGATGGTGAAGCAAAGGGGACACTTTAACTTCTTCCCCAGCAGAGGTGAGTGGTTCTTTCTTTCACCCACGGCCTGCGTGACGTTTGCTACACACACGCGCGCGCGTGCGCGTGCGCGTGCACACACACACACACACAATCTAAGACATGAACACCCACCCTCCTTTTGCAGAAATATAGAAGGTCTGCTAAATTGCTTATTAAAAAGAACTTTCTCTAGGATAGCGGTCCCCAATCTTTTTGGCACCACGGACTGGTTTCGTGAAAGACAGTTTTTCCATGGACCAGGGCAGTGGGGATGGTTTTAGAATCATTCAAGCACATTACATTTATTGTGCACTTTATTTTTGTTATTATTACATTGTACTAGATAACAAAATAATTATACAACTCACCGTAACGCAGAATCAGTGGGAGCCCTGAGTTTTCCTGCAACTAGACAGTCCCATCTGGGGACGACGGGAGACAGTGACACCCGAAGAGTGTTGCTTATGTCCAGTCTCCTCCTAACCTCGTTTTGGTTGCTGTCACTGCAAAAAACCCTGCTTCGCAAAGACAGGTTGTTGGAAATGGGAAGCAGGTTTTCAGTGCTTTCGTGGCAATCCCAGGGTATTCTGCCTTGACTTTATCTATTTGCCTGCAACAATCTTTGATTTTACTTTTTTTCCTTTAAGGCTACTGAAAATTTGCACATAGACAAGACAATTAATTCTCATAATTAAACATACCCCCGTCCGCATGGCCAAAGTCTCCATCAGCTTCCCTGGCGAGCATGTGGTCCGTCACATTCTACCCCACAGGTGCATTTTCTTGTGAGTGGGGTTATGATCAATTCTTTCTGGAAATATTAGCTTCTCACAAACTGCCTCCTTGATTGGTAAATACTGTGCCACTTCGTTGGGCTCCGTGAAGAAGGGAGGCAGAACGTGCATCAAAATAGCAATTTTGTTCTTGTTATGTATATTGTCATAACATGTAGGTCTTGTCAGCCTCCAGTAAAGTCTCATGTCATTCATTCTGAAAAGCACTCCATCAGTTCTCAAAAAGAAAAAGAAAACACTACCGCAGGAGAAAGCTGGAGGACATTACTCTAATTTTCACCTTTAGACTTGAAACTGCATGATCATGAAGTTCATCCTCAAATAGGAGAACTTCAAACAGCTCAGTATGTTCTCTGGCTTTCAGTTTCTCTGTACTTATACGATCTCTTGTTGGTACTACCTTTAACTTGAGTGGGTCTTCGGGTCATGTTCCATTACAGCCTGTGGTGCAGGTCCCATCGCATGGTTGAAGAAGCTCCTTGGAGTGCTCGCCCTCCACCCCGCTTTCCCGCCGCTCCCCCGCGCAGGCTACTCTGAGCCTTCCGCGGTAGTTGTTTACACATCTTAAAGCACCTGTGGCATTGAGCTCAATCCCAAAGCCAGTGCAGTGCTGGATTCTTAAAACGTTGTCTCCAAACATCATTTCAGGGAGGGATGCCACATGCAGTTCATCAGCTAACTTCTCCATGTCCGCCGACTTCATGATCTGGGTCTTGGTAGCTGTCAGCTCCCAGGGCCAAAAGGAGAAGTCCCAGTGGCTGCCCTGGAAGCCGTGGATCATCATGGCCGAGGAGGGGCCCACATGGGTGATATGGGATGGGCTGGAGCATCAGTGGCAGTGGACACTAGTTTCCCCACCTCACTGTGGCCCAGCCCCTCTGCCTCCTCCCCGCCTTGACTTTAATCTGCTCACCTCCTGCTGTGAGGCCCACTTGGGGACCCCTGCTCTAGGAAGCCACTTAAAGCAAAAACTCTAGCATTAATAATGATAGTTGAAACCGAGAGTTAAAGATTTTATCTGTATTTATAGTTGATAGGCTTAAGTGATTAACGTGTAGGGGAACACAAGAGTTACCAATGTTAGCTGTAGTTATAGTTGATAGGCTTAAGTGATTAATGCATGTAGAAAGCTGTTTTTGCAAGAGTTGGAATACGCGACCTATGTGGCTTCAAGAGGTCCACAAGCAATTAAACCTTTGTGCCCCAGGAGGTCTGCAAGTAGTGAGATGGTATCTGAGCCATTGTGCTCCAGGGAGGGGATGTCCATGCCTTAAAGAATTATCAATCAGCAGAAAAAGAAGTAATCATCACCAGAATTCAACTCTTATCTGATCAACCTTTTTTCCAAACCCCTTATCTACCCTTTCTTCTCCTTATAAAAAGGTTGGCTTGAGATGAGATGTTCAGATGGTTTTTGAGGGTACCTAACCTGCCATCTTCTCAGATCTCTGACCACCTGAATAAAGCACCCATAAAGATTTAATTCTGCCCTGGCTGGTGTAGCTCAGTGGATTGAGCATCGGCCTGTAAACCAAAAGGTCGCCGGTTCGATTCCCTAGTCAGGGAACATGCCTGGGTTGCAGGCCATGTCCCCAGTAGGGTGCAGGTGAGAGGCAACCACACATTGCTGTTTTTCTCCCTCTCTTTCTTACTCCCTTCCCCTCTGTCTAAAAATAAAATAAGCAAAATCTTAAAAAAAGAAAAGATTTAATCCTTGTCTGTACTTACTGGTTCTGGTAGACAGGCAGCATGAACACCACCTTTTCTGGTTTCAATATGACCATTTTCAATGGAACCACTACAAAGCAGAGAAATACACAAATACATGAACTGCGGACCTTTCCTTCCTCTATAGCACAAGGAGTATATCCTGTTAGAGCGGGTGGAGGTCTAGTCTGCCTCTGTTTTCTTAGATTGGGGAGGTGGGTCCTCCTATTTAAATGAAATTAAAGAAATCCTTTCCAGAGAAAGAGCAGAGGATGAGAGCTGGGATAACATGTGAGAGAATGGAGCTGGAAATACTGCAAGGAAGGTAGGACATAAAGGGGGAGGAAAGGAAGCAGCAGACTTTGATGACCCCTGAAGAAGGATGCCTTAATGGGACTACTCTGGGTTGGAGAGTCTCCTCAGTCAATGGATCTCCCTTCCCTCATGCTGTGAGGGTTGACTTCAGGGGTATAATGGCAGTGCAAGAACAGAAGCCATAGTCGTGTTACTTTTAAAGAATGTAGTCACACCAAGAAAATAAACACACACTGATGTAAAACTTCCTCTGTGTTTCTCATTCCCTCTGACACATTTGCAGGCTGAAGTTCCTCTTTTTTTTTTTTTTGTCAAGACTCTCCAGGAATATTGTAACCATTTTTGCCTGAACTGAACTAAAATGGTAGGAAAGGAAAGGGGCACAGGCAATTGCCATCGTGAGAAACATCCAAAGCTGTAAACATTGCTATGAGTTTATTTGAACCAAACTGATGACAATTGCTGGAAAGCAAAATCTCTAGGGATTGAGAAAATGCTCCGTAAAACGACAGTTTTACCACTTATTTTATACATCAGAATCAAAGGGAAAGGTGTAAGAAGGTTACATGGAACCCATTGGTGATAGATTGGGAAGGCAAGAGAAAACAAAGAGGGGAATCTCTGGGACTGGATAAAAGTAAAATGCTAGACATGCTTCTTTTACACAGGTGGGTCCAGGACAGCTAACAGTTAACAATGAGCATGATGACGACAACAATGAGGGGATTGTGGTCTCCACTCTGGCATGGTGGTTGGGTGGCTGTGCTCTGAGGGATGGGGGCGGGGAGGAAATGACTCTGATATTCTAAAGGTATGTCATCAGGTGTGTTATCTTAGACGCAAAAAGACAACAGACAGGCTCAGTTTAGGTGAAGACTGACCTTCGTTAGGGAAAAACACCACACTAGGACATGACTACCCACCTTGAACAGTTTTTAGGCTGGAAGTTTTAGCCTCAGACCATCCTGTGTGGTTACATTGGTCCCTGAGTTTTTGTGGCCAATACGCAGGCCTGCCCTGAGCTTGTCAGGTTTACTGCGTGGCCTCCTTTTTGTCCACACAATAAACATATATTGAGCACCTAGTATGTTCCAGGCCTTTCTCTCACCTGATTCTCACAAATGACCATTTTAGGTGGGTATTGTTATCCCTGTTTTACAGACAAGGAATCCAAGGCTTAGAGAAGGTAAGTAACTTCCCCGAATTTATAAAAACTAAGCATTTGAACCGTGGTCCATCAGACTTCTTCCCGTGGTTACCCCTTCCGGGAATCCTCCAGACTGTTCTGAAGCAAGTCTCATGGGGAAAACCTCACTCTTCCTTTGCCACTTGATTTGCACATTACACTGGTATTGAAAAATATTGGAAATGCTTTTGTTTAAATTTAGTTCACTGAGCTCTTTTAAGGAATGCATCTCTCCTTAGTAAGACACACTTTAGAAATAAACATATTCAGCCCTGACTGGGTAGCTGAGTTGCTTAGAGAATCATCCCCTCACACCAAGGTTGTGGGCTCCGTCTCCAGTCAGGGCCCACCCAAGGAGCAACCAATGAATGCATAAATGAGTGGAAAGCAAGTTGATATTTCTCTCTCTCTCCCTCTCTCTCTCTAAAAATCAATGAATAAAAATGTTTAAAAAAA
Source organism: Mormoops blainvillei (assembly GCA_004026545.1). Taxonomy (NCBI): domain Eukaryota; kingdom Metazoa; phylum Chordata; class Mammalia; order Chiroptera; family Mormoopidae; genus Mormoops; species Mormoops blainvillei. The sequence goes on along the minus strand of PVJD01000907.1, from coordinate 309,285 downwards.
ATTTTTTTAAAGAAATAAGCATATCCAGGTGGATAACGCAATGGTAGAAGAAGACATCCCACAGCCCCACTCACTGAATGCCCCCAGAGCTCCGCTTCCCCTCTGAGCAGGGTCAGAGCTCTCCTGGGAACAATAAAATCATAAGGAAGAGCAGGCCACTTGGCCGCCCAATGCACCCTCCCCTGTCCTGGTGCATTAGCAGCTGTGCTCCATTCCAGGATGGTGTCTCTCAGCTACAGGTCATAGCTTGCAGACTCCACAGGTAGAGGGTTACCAGTGGTTTTCAATGAAGTACCTGCACCCACTCTCATAGGAACCTCTGCTCCTTATAGGATATTCATGGAGCCACTTTGTGATCTACTTCTGACTTTCGAAAGATTTCCTAGCAGAGAAGACATTTAATAGACAGAACCATTTCACAGTGCAAGCACAGGAAATCCAGCAGGAGAAAGGAAGTACTAATTTCTGAAAACTATTCTGCCCACAGTCTGCAACCATCTTACATTCCTTGGGTAACCAAAATGGTTCCTTCAGTTAGGTAAATACCCCTGTCTGTATAACCAGGAGCTAAAGAGCATAATAGCAGAAAGAGAGAGAAGAAGGAAAAATAGCCAGTGGACCTAAAAAGAATTTTTCTTTTAATTTCTTTATTATGTGTTTGATGAAGGGAGAGACACTACCACCATAAAATAATTTTCACATACTTTTACTTGTGACTTTGGATCATGATAAACTGGGACAGAAAGAAGGTTTAGAAAATGAGAGACAAGCCCTGGCTGGTGTGACTCAGTGGACTGAGTGCCCACCTGAGAACCAAAAGGTCGCGGGTTCAATTGCCAGTCAGGGCGCAAGCCTGGGTTGTGGGCCAGGTCCCCAGTAGGGGGCGCGCAGGAGTCAACCACACATTGATGTTTCTCTCCCTCTCTTTCTTCATCTTTCCCCTTCTCTATAAAAATAAATAAATAAAGTCTTTATTGAAAAAGAAAATGAAAGACAAATAGAATCATGATAGCTGATTGAGCTGTTTTTAAATTTTTATATTGTTCTTATGAGAATTTGGGGAATGTAATTAATTCACACTTGCGAAGGTTTGAACAGTTATAAAGACTTATAGATCCTTGATTTCAGGTCAGGCTGGTGGTATAGGTAAACACAGCTTACCTATTGCACAACCACCTCAAAATTACAACTGAACTATAGAACGACCACCACCATTCAGAACCATCAGAAACTGAGCTGAATGGAAGTCCTACAACTATGGAATTAAAGAAGAAACCACATCAAGACTGGTGTAAGGAGCAGAGATGCATAACGGGCTGGTTCCACACCCACCTGTTGCAGATAAAAATCAGGAGGGATATCTTAGGAATGAGGAGTTCTGGCCCCACACTAGGCCTTCCTATCCAGGGTTCCAGCACCAGGAAGGTGTCTTCATAACTTCTGTCTGTAAAAGCCAGCGGGGATTGAGGCTGTGGAAAACAATAACTTCTGGTGTCCTGGGCAGTTCCTCTTAAAGGGCCCTTGCACAGATTTACTCAGACTCACTCTCTCTGAGGTTCAGCACTAGGGCAGCAGATGGAAAGGCATCAGGGATACACAGGGAGGAACTTAATTTTCCAGCATCAGGGTGAGAGCAGGGGGACAGGTTTCAGACTAAGTGCTGGTAGAGGCAGTCGTTCCTTTTCTGAGCCCTCCCCCCAGAGAGCCACAGAACTGGAGTAGGGCACCATCCCTGAGACTCCATCAACCTGGTTCACACTGTTTGCCCCACATAGGTGATTCCCTGAGGCCCTGCCCCACCCAACTTGTGTGCCTACCCAACTTGTGTGCCCACCTACAATGTTTCCAGAGGCTTTTTCATGTGAATGGCTTGTCTTGGCCCATGCTTCAGATTTCCCTAAATTCTCTCAAACAAGCAGCATCTGGCTTCAGTGAGCGCCATACCTCTCTCTAAGTTGCCCCAGGCCTGGCACTAGCAGCAGCTGGCCTTGGTTCACAGCTTGGCCCCAGCACAAGTAGCAGCCATCTGCAGATCACATTGTAGCTTATGCTGGTGGCCCCAGAGAGAACACTGTTGGTGACTGGCCTTGGGTGTGCCAACAGCAATCAAGGCTCAATTACAGAAGGAGGGTTTACACAGCCGATACGGTGGGCGCACCTTGAGTACTCAACTTGGGTAAGAGAGGAGGCTGTGTCACTGGGCCCTATAGGACACCTGCTACATTTGGCTACTCCGCCAAGCCTGGAAGATGTAGTAGCTCTACCCAACATATAAAAACAAACACAGGAAGACTGCCAGATGAGGAGACAAAGAAACATGGCTTATATGTAAGAACAGATCAAAACTCCAAGAAAAGAACTAAACAAAATGGAGAAAAGCCACCTCTCAGATGCAGAGTCCAAAACCCTAGTTGTAATAATGCTCAAGGAACTTAGTGGGGGGCTCAACAGCATTAAGAAAACCCAGTTAGGAACGAAGGACACACTAATTGAAATAAAGAACAATGGACAGGGAATTGACAGTAGAATGGATAAAGCCGAGAATCAAATCAGCAATTTGGAACATAAGGAAGAAAAAAACAACCAATGAGAACAGCAAGAAGAAAGAGAATAAAAAAAAAATGAGGATAGTGTAAGGAGCCTTTGGGACAACTTCAGATGTACCAACATTCACATCATAGGGGTGCTGGAAAGGGAAGTGAAAGAGCAAGAAATTGGAAATCTATTTGAAAAAAAATAATGAAAGAAAACTTCCCTAACTTGGTGGAGGAAATAGACATAAAAGCCCAGGAAGCACAGAGTCCCAACCAAGATGGACCCAAAAAGGCCCACTCCAATACACATCATAATTAAAATGCCAAAGGATAAAGACAAAGAGAAAATCTTAAAATCAGAAAGGGAAAAGCTGCAGTTCCCTACAAGGGAGCTCCTATAAGACTGTCAGCTGATTTCTCAAAAGAACCTTTGCCGACTGTAAAGGATTGGCAAGAAATATTCAAAGTGATGAGAAGCAAGGACCTACAACCAAAATTACTCCATTTAGCAAAGCTATCACTTAGAATCAAAGGACAGATAAAGAGTTTCCCGGACAAGAAAAAGCTAAAGGAGTTCATCATCACCAAACCATTATTATATGAAATGTTAAAGGCTTCTTTAAGAAGAAGAAGGTCAAAAATATAAAGAATAAAATGGCAATAAATATGTATCTATCAACAATTGAATCTAAAAAACAAAATAAACAAACAAGCAGAACAGCAACAGAATCATAGATACAGAGAATGTTTTGGAGGGGGGTTAGGTGGATGGGTGAAAAAGGTAAAGAAATTAAGAAGTACAAATAGGTAGTTACAGAACAGTCATGGGGCTGTAAAGTACAGCATGGGGACAACAGTAGCCAAAAAACATACATGTAGGACCCATGGACATGGGTGATGGTCCAGTGGGTACTGGGTGGAGAGGGACAAAGGGTGAAAACTTGGGACAGCTGTAATAGCATAAACAATAAAATATAATTAAAATAAATAAAAACTATCCTTAGTGACTGAATAAAAGACTTTTCAAGAAGATTATATAATGATTGCCTTTGAAACATGAATTTGGCAACAACCTCAATCTATTTGATGTTTCTTGATATTTTTACATATTATAAATTAAAATATAATATATAAGTTAGTATATATGTAAATTACACACACACTGTTCTAGTTTATAAAAACTAAAAACACTAAAATAAATTTAGGGTGGCTGTATGAAAAGCTGTAGTCCTTTAGCTATACATTATAATATATAGTTGTTGTAAATTAACACATTTTACTAATCGCTATATTCAAATTCTGTTTTTATTTTTATTTCCTGGAACATTAGAGATGTACTTTCTATATTAGATATAATACAAGCTATTTCAAAAATTTCCATTGTATTAAATGACACTAAAAACCACCTGCACCCTTAAGTACAATTTCCAGTACATTTTATCCTTCTCTTCATCTTGTCTTCCTGTCCTCATCAGATTCTGCTGCATTTTTCCTCCCTAGCCTTATCATCCCTGTATTCAGAAACCAGATAGCCAAAATGGTCCCTTCAGTTAGGCAAATAATTAGACTGGTTTTCTGCAGAAGAAGCTACTAGATATGTCACCAATTTTGATCTACCATAGAAACAAATTATTCTTGTTTTAGAAAGATGTCACTTTTATGTACTGTTAAATGCATGTGTTGGTTCTGTTTTATATTGATTTTAGAGCTCTTTACTTTTATCAGATTTGGAATTGGGGCCTCAAAAAAGGTACAGGCAATAATGCTTCTAAGATAACTGGGTTGCATCCTTATTGGTAAAATGAGAAACATCTCATTTTACAGGTTTTAATTGAGTGTTCCTTCTCTGATCTATTCATGTAGTGATGTATTCATTCTATAGCTATGGAAATTCACACCACCCCACCCCACTCTTGAACACCCTCCTCCCACTCAAATCATTGAAACAGACGCCAGGCGCCCAGGTCCAGGGCATCCTTGCATGCAGTATAACCAGACTTCAGCTTCCTTTGTCACCATGGTGACGGCTCTGCCGGGCCAGGTGGTCGCTATGGTAACAAGGGGCGGGTAGCAGGGTCGCGGCAGGCTGGGCGCATGCGCGCGGGGAAGCCTAGCTTCACCGCAAGCCCGCGGCCCCCGAGCTTCCCAAGACATGGCGCTGAGGCTGCAGCGGCGGGGATTCCAGCTCTGCGCCCGGCTGACGGACTTCTTCCTGATGCTGCTTTTCAAGGGTGAGTGTGAGTGTCGGCCGTTGGGAGACAGCGGTCTTGGGGCGATGGGAGCGGAGCGGGCCCGCAGCGGCTGGATCCCGTCCAGGCGGGAATAGCGGTCCCAGCGCCCAGAGCTGCGGGGGCTCCGGGGCTCCGGGGCTCCGGGGCGCCGGGTTCTCGGCCCTAGGAGCGCTCGCGACCAGGGAGAGGATTCGGATCCGGTCCGGGAGGCGGGGTCCGGGGGCCGGTGGGAGGCCCGTGGGGGTCCCGGGCAGCTCCCTGCGGGCGGTGGGCTCGACCCGGGCAGTTGGCACGGCCTCTGGAAAGACAGTGGCTGTTTGGGCGTCGGCGCGGGAACTTGCTAGAAGACACTGCAGCGAGCGGCGTGCTTGGAAGTGGGTAGTGAGCGGCTTTCTGAAGGGACAGCGGATGCACAACTCCGTCGCCTGTCTGGCTCCTTAGTCACGCTCTCTGGGGATCACTTGTCCCTTGCTGTAAACAAAGGGACTCAATTTGGCAAACCCAACTTTCCTCTCATGTAAATAAAATGCCACAGATCGCGGTCAAGTACTTTTTTGGTCTTCAGTTTGACCAGGAGACCCCGCAGACCCTTGCCCTGGGGCTTAGCATCTGGGGCATTTTGATTTGGACACACCGACCACCTTGGGAGTTTTGATTTGTCTTTTCCTCCATCTGAAATTGCCATTAGCTTCGTGTGTCCCGGGACGGCTGCACAGGAGTGAAACAGCTTCTGATTAGTGAGCACATGCTGTATACTGGGCCCTTGGAATCGGTATCTTACTTAGTCTTAACAGCAGCTTTGTGAGGTGAGTTTTACTAACCCATTTTCACGTAAGAAAACTAAGACCTAAGCCAAGTCCCTTTTCAAAGGCTGCATTCCAGGTGAGGAGTGAACACTCAGACCCACGTCAGTCTCAAGCGCATACCATACTTCTTCGTTCCTGATGGCCGCTCAGCTCCTAGGCCGTTTTATTGTTTGGCGTGTTTGCCGTTGCCATCCCACGATGTTTTCCAGAATATACAAATTAAAACACGAAGTGACTGTTTGGGAGCGGGGGTGGAAGGACAAGGCGAACAAAGCACTGCCTGTGTTTGATGGCCATTCCCGTGGGGTGTTCCCCGTGATGGCAAAGTGAGGCTCTGAGACAGAGGCTGTGAAAACAGGGCCCTGTGATGAAAGGTAAGTTTCAGGGTATAAATATGGACCATATACTTTGCCCGAAAGTGATTTCCATAAACATATGTGGTTGAGTGATATAAGTGGTCAAACGCTAGCCAGGGGACGAGGGTGTCAGGAATGTGCAGCCCCTGGCTTTGTTGGTCACACTGACACTGTCCTATTCACAGACTGGAACAACTCCCTATTGTTGCAGAGGTCTATTCACATGAAAGTTTGCAGTTTTTATTTCAGGAACATTTGGCGATTTATTTCAGGAACGAGTTTCTATTGTGCTTGGTGGCTTGTTAATAAAATGAGAAGATGCAAAGGACTTCACATACCCTCTTATTTAGCTCTCCTGGAGGAGCTCTAGGTTGTGTGGCTTTCTTGATAGTAAGGGCTGAGGTTTACCTGGAGAGCACAGGAGAAAGAACCAAGTTTTGCAAAATAGGACCAATGTCAAAGAATCAAGGTGGCAGGATGTGTTAATTCACTCTGAAGGGACATAGTTATCTGTTTTGGCGGGGAGCTCTTTTTTCATTATTTTGTTTAGACTCTAAATATACTTGTAATAGCTTGAAACTTTATTCTTCCACAAGGCACGACAAGTGTCTTTTTTATTTTTATTGTTACTCTTTTGTTAAAAGACCTTTAATTTATTTTTATTTTGTTTATTTTGTTTTTGGAAAAGGTTTTATTTATTTTAGAGAGAGGAGAAGGGAGGGAGAGAGGGAGAAAAACATCAGTGTGAGAGAGAAACATCAATTAGTTGCCTCTAGTATGCCCCCCAACTGGGAACCGAACTCACAGCCCAGGCATGTGCCCTGACCAGGAATGTAACGGGTGACCTTTCACTTTGTGGGACGACGCCCAACCAACTGAACCACACTGGTCAGGGCATGATTACTCTAATCGCTGTGGCTTTTCAGTATTCTCATTTAACAAATGCTGGTTCCTAATACAATACAAACATTCTTTATTAGTTACCCTTTGCTTGGCTCTGTTATAAGAATTTAACATGTATTGATTTCACATTGATAATCACTCTAAGATGGTGTTACTATTATTCCCATTTTGTAGGTGAAGAAACAAGCACAGAGAGATTCGGTAACTTGCTAAGGGCGATTTAATTTGGAGATCTTCAACCGTTTGTATTCATGCAGTTTGTGGGTATTTGTATTATTCCGTTTGACAGCAGAGTTCTTATTATGGATCAGTTACCAAATTATCAAATGCTCAAAGCTATGTGATTTGTATCTAAAATACTCCTTTGTTGAATTGGTGACAGGTGCAATTCAGGTTTACAAATGTTATGTCCCTGTTATGTCCCATGTCATTTTTAAATGATTATTACTGTTGGGTTTCTGAATCTTTTGATGTCCTAGAGAGAAGTGCTTCTTGCAGAATTAAAACAGTAAGTAACAGTTTGTATTCTTGGGATATAAAGCCTAACAAAGTTTGAAAATCAAAATTTCCAGGACATTTTTGGAAAACGAAATTCTCAGTTTTCTATTTGCATTTCTTTGAACTTTTGAAACATTTAAAAAAAAACCTATCCTTTTATGTCGTTTTAATTATTTTAAATTATCCGACAGATATAGTCGTAATTGGAATGTATGAGTGTTTTCAGAAGAACAAGGACCACCTGCCTGAAGCATGCAATGCCTTAGATCAGCTGTTCACTCCCAGAGAACTTGTTGATTGGCATTTGTTTTCAGCACTTCAGGCCGGGGAGACTGAATGGGTAGCTACTAGAAACACTTAGTCATAAGAAATTGCAGTATTACATCCTGGTAGAATTATCATACACCCAACTTCTAAGTTCTTTGCAGCTTGCTCTTAAGGCAGCCCAATAGGGTAGACTTAAATTGATTCTTTTGAAGGAAACTAGATTTGTGTTAAGCACACTTTCTGAAATGGCCAAATAATGTAACTGAAGAAGCTATGGATTTAGTACATCCAACTCGCAGCTGTTAGAGATGTGATATTAGCAAATTCCTTCTCTATAAATTCTTTGAATTTTTTCAAAACACAGGTGGGGTAAGAGAAAGGAAAGTATGTGTGTCAATGAAGTTAGGACGTATGGAGTCTGCTGAATAATACCCTAGTCAAGAGTGAAAGAAGTTGGGTTCTTTCACTCTCTCTCTTTTTTTAAAAAGATTTTATGTATTTACTTTTAGGGAGAGGGGAAGGGAGGGAGAAAGAGAGGGAGAGAAACATCAGTGTGTGAGAGATACATTGACAGGTTGCCCTTCACATGCCCCCAACTAGAGACCTGGCTCGCAACCCAGGCATGTGCCCTGACTGGGAATCAAACTGGCGACCTTTTGCTTCGCAGGCCAGTGCATAATCCACTGAACCACACCAGCCAGGACAGATTCTCTTTTTTAAGATATGTTTGTAATCAGGTGATATGAATATGATGCCGTTAGGGCTGAATGCAGATTCCAGATCTTCTGTAACCACCCTCTAAATGCTAACATTATATGCAAATAGCTTCACTGGAGTATAGAGATCTGAAAGAAAGTTTTGGTAAGCACATTCTTTTACACTTTGTTTAGCAAGGACAGTATCCACTATGGAACCCTGCGTTGATATCTAAACCCATAATTCACTGCTTCTGCCACTTGTCATTTTTTCACACAGAAAGCTTCCTGAGAATTAGTACTTGTTTGTGATGTCAAGGAATGCTGTGATATTCTGTGTTGGTGTGTGTTCTTTGTTTTTAAGTTGTATCTACTATGTGTTATATACTTCTCATGAGTAGTTAATATGTGTAGAAACATCAAAGTTTTTAAAAAATTAGGACTATGAAACTTTTTTTCCTGTATCTCCTTTCATTTTCAGAGTATCCCAAGGCTTCTATGATTCAGCCTTCTTTCTGCAAATTATTGCCAGAAATCAAAATCTGCCATGTCCATGCCCTCTGCTTTGCCTAACTTAACCTCAGCTCCCAGTGACCTTGCTCTCTGTAAATAAGCAAAGCTCTTAGTCTGTAGTTCGGTTCAGTGCGGCGGACACTTACTGAGTACCTGTAACATGCCAGGCGCCGTTGCTTATGCTGGGGGTGCAAGATGGATAAAGCGTCTCCAGCCCATGAAGGGCCAGGAGGAGTGCATTCTGAATTACATTGGGCTTCCGTTGTTGGGCGTAAACGCATTTTATCTTCTCAGTGACATTACAAATTTGTTGAGAACAGAGGCTGAATTTAATTTCCTTTGTATCTCTTCAGAGGTGATAATAGTAAATGCTCTCTTTGTTGCTTGAAACTCAGTTAACATTTCTTGAACACCGCCTATGTGTCTGGGCATTTTTAATGTATCTTATCTTAGTTCTGGTGGCCCAGAAACGTTTGGAAATTCTTAGCTTTTAACCACATTAGTTTTAGTGGAAGAAAAATAATGGAAGCATTTCTTGACTTGGTTTAATTTAAAAATCTTTCTGCCATCTCCCCTATGCAGTTATAGAAGGTTCCACAGAAGAAGAGCATGGGGTAATGCCAATGATGTGATTTGAGAGGCACAGGCTGCAGGTATGATTAGTGTCTACCAAATAGGCTAGTTACAAAAACATCTAGTGCTTAGCGGTGAAAACCTGGAAAAAAATGAATCAAAATGTTGATAGGTGCTATTTTTGGGTGGTACATCTTATGGCTGATGGTTTTCTACTTTTGTCTGTTTTTCTGACTGATTCTTTTGTCTTTTTTTTTTTTGAAGTTTTCTTTAATGAAGATTTTTTTTTTAATATAATGAAAGTAAATGCATTTTGTTTTGGCCTGCAAGAGGTAGTGGATTTTTATTTATTTATTTAAGATTTTACTTATTTATATTCGGAGAGAGGGGAAGAGAGGGAGAGAAACATCTGTGTGAGAGAGAGTCATCAGTCGGCTGTCTCTTACATGCCCCCAACCGGGAACCTGGCCTGCAACCCTGGCATGTGCCCTGACTGGGAATCAAACCAGCGGCCTTTTGGTTCGCAGGCCAGCGCTCAGTCCGCTGAGCCACACCCGCCAGGGCAGATAGCGGATTTTTAAATTTGACACTGGTAAGGATTTTCTTTTAAAATGGGAAAACTTTGTTTAGTTTAATGCGATAGCATATGGATTGTGCCTTTTTCTAGCTCCTTAATGTCCATCACCTTGGATGAAGGGAGGGGCTGACTCGAAGTTCAGTCATTTGATTACGCAATCTTAATGACTCTTGAGAGATTTGCAGTCATTGGTTTTGAGTTGGGGGGCCAGCTGCGGCACCCTCAGCAAGCGATTAACTGGAAAACTGAAAGGGCTGGTAAGAGTGCCTGCCTCCCGCTACCCATCACCATCACCCCCCACCACTTTTTTTGAACAATCTGAGTAGTGGCCTTTGGCCTGCCCGTTTAGAGCCAGCCAGCATTTATTGAACGCCTGCTTTGTGCTAGCCAAGCAACTCCTGGAGGCCTATTCTTAGTTTCAGGTGAGAGGGATACCACCAGATCCAATGGACTTCTTGGAAAGTAGACGGTGAAAGATGTTTCTTGAAGTGAGTTGTCAGCTGATGCACCCTTATCACTTCTTGCTGCATACCACAGAGGTCCTCGTTGGCTGGCTCTCTGGAAGATTACAAAACAAAGGCGGCAGCAAATCCTAAAACAACTGCCCTTCCTTCCTTCCTTCCTTCCTTCCTTCCTTCCTTCCTTCCTTCCTTCCTTCCTTCCTCCCTCCCTTCCTCCCTTCCTCCCTTCCTCCCTCCCTCCAGTCCTCCCTTCCTTGTCATGTTTTTTTCCTTTAAAGTCTCTCTATCAGGGTGCTGGAACTTAATCAGTGAATCCCTGTTTATTTGGCAGTCTCCATTTTTCATGGCAGTAAAGCTTTCTGCAGGCAAAATAGGGACATACAAGATAAGCTCTTTTCCACACCAGAAGGCACATGGAATGCAGAACGTTAACTAATAGTAGCATTTAGGGTAAATGTTTTCTGTATTTAGAAGTGAGCATACTTGCTCTGGGCTGACCTGGGGGAGGAGAATTCAGGAAGGAGTGGAGTTTTAGGGGTAATTTTGATTTACATAGTGTAGATTTAGGAGAATGGAGGTGTTGAGGACCAGTTAGGTGGAGGAAATAATATGAGCAAAGGTGTGGAGTTGGGAATACATATGTTGTATTTTGGGACCAATGAGTTACTATAATGATAAAAATATTTACAGCCATCATTTATTGGAAACCATGTGTCAGGCATTGTGCTGATAGGTATACCTGGGCTATCTTCATTGATCTCATTGATACCGATAGACAGTCTGTCTGGACTACTGGAAGCCAGCTGGGGGCAGAGAACAGGAGGGGCTGCTGAGAAAGATAGAGGTCAGCCATGAGAATGGGACCTGGGAGCCACTTGTGCACCGAGCCATGCTTCCCTGGGGCAAGGCTGGAGGTTCGAGTATGGAGGACATGGCAGGCAGCCAGTTCAAGAATGCCTTTGCGCCCTGGCTTGTGTAGCTCAGTGGATTGAGCGCTGGCCTGTGAACCAAAGGGTCTCAGGTTCGATTCCCCATTCAGGGCACATGCCTGAGTTGCAGGCCAGGTCCCCGCTAAGGGGTGCACGAGAGGCAACCACACATTGATGTTTCTCTCCCTCTCTTCCTCCCTCCCTTCCCCTCTGTCTAAAAATAAAATAAATAAAATCTTTTAAAAAAAGAAAAGAATGCCTTTGCAAATCGCCTGGGGCCATGGTCAGGATGTTGAGCTTCCCAGTGCAGTGCCAGGTCCTGCAAATATGAGGCTGCGTTGCTGAGCAACCAGGCTCTTGCCTTGTGAACACTCTGCCCCTGTGCAGAGAGGTACTGCTCCTGGCTGCAGATGCCCTACCCCTTCCACCGAGGCCGCCCTCTGCACTGCATGAGAGGCCATGCAGGTTCCAGGGTCCCTTTACACAGGACTTTGGTTCTGTCGTCACTTGTGGGCCCTAAGTGTGGGTAACTCCCCACGTGCAGGGACTAGGGTGGGATGGAGTGCGGAACTGATGGAGCGCCAGGGGTGTCCCCTCCAATAGGAGGAGGTTCTTACACTGACTGCACAAGGTTAGTGAAATAATTGGACAGAGGAAGAAGCCCTCCTATCCTCCTTCAGTACTGGCTTCGGCAGGCACATTTGCCATAGAAATGGCAGCAGTGGGAGGTGCTGGACCAAAGAGGCCTGTCAGTCTAGCTTGGGGAAAGAAGGGTTTGGTTTGGGAGGTGAGTCTACCCAAAGCAACAACAGTTTGGGAAGTTAAATGGTCATTCTGAGAAAGCACCTGCCCATCCCACAGCCAAAACGAATATAGTCCCAGGGAAACAAAGAAGCACCCCTCTCGCTTGGCCGTTCTTGCTCATCGCTAGCAGCTGGGGACCTGCACTCAGCACCTGCACACGATGGTGCTCTGGCCCATGGCCTCTGGCAGAGCATCCCTCCCTCTCTCCTCTCTCTCCCTCTTTCTCTCTCTCCTGCCGCCCGCCCCCCGCCCCCCCAGCCCCCGTCATGTGTTAAATGTCCTGGCTGGTGCGTTTGTGTGACTTTGCATCCTTAGCTGCCATGTGGCCATGACCATGCTGGCTCCACACTCAGGCTCCAGGAGGGAGCCTGAAGCCAGACAGTAGCTGGTAACAGGCTAAACTACCTGGATGACTACTTAGCAACTGCCTTGGGCTCCAAAGAATGGTATTTTAAAGTGCAGCAGGAACTCCACTGCCTTCTGTTTTGTTCTTGCTGAGGGCTGTAGAGTTTTGTCTGGGTTTTGTGGAGGAGATGAACTTTGAGACAGGGAGCTCTCCCAGATCGTTCAGCAACCGAGTAAGAGCGTCTTTTTTTCCCTCACCTGCCTCTGCTTCTTGAGTTTGTCTTGTGTGACAGCAAGCAGTTGAATCCCTGTTTTGTTTGATAACATCAACAGTCAGTTTTTATAGACTTCATTTTGCAGCTGATGAATCTGAGGCTCAGACAGGTTAATTACCTAGCCCAAGGTCATAGCTAATAAACTGAGGAGTCAAATTGTGCATTGAAAAGAACATTAGAGAGTAACTACATTATAAAGCACTTTCAAGACATTGGGACCTTATTAGGTAGGTTCTAGAAATTTATTTGGCAGTTTGAAGCAGGAAAGTGTTCTAATCAAAATTATTTTAGAAGTATTAATCTGATCTTCAAGAAGATTGGAGAGGGAAGGTCAATTAGCTACTAGAATAGTTCAAGGTCGCTTCCTTTAGGGTAGATCTCTTGATGTCAAATTCATTTTTATTTATATTTGAAAATATATTTGTTTTAATCTTGTTCTTGATACCTAATTTTAGGTTGACAGTTATTTTGTCTTGTAACCTGGGCTCTATAACACTGATGCTTCCTAGTTTCTATCATTCCTGTTGTGAAGCCCTGCAGTCTTGCATCAGTCATAGCATCAGCCTTCCCTGGGTTGCTTGTCTTTTCTCCAGCCACTTTAAAGATCTTTTCTTTGTCTTTGGCAGTCTGAAATGTTACTACAATGTGACTAGGGTGGATTTCTTTTTAACGATCTACTTGTTAATATGTTGTACACGTGTATCTGTGAGTTTACATCTTTCATGAGAATTCTCAAGTATTACAGTTCAGATACTGCTTAGCTTCTGTTTTCTTAATTCTTTTCTTGTGGGAGTCTGCTAAATCTATTCAGTTATCCTTTTCTTCCAAGACTGTTAAATTTTCTGTCATAATTTCATATTCTTCTCTCTTTGTGTTCTTGTGGGTTATTTATTCAATATTTAGCCTTGCTTTATAGTTATTTTTCCATTTGTATTTAATCTGTCATTTAACCAATGTGTGTAGTTTTTAACCAATTATGTTGTTCTTTTCTAAAAAATTTTACTTGGTTCTTTTTATAATTTGGTCTTTTTTGCTTGCTCATTTTTTACTCCATTTTTTAAACATTTCATGTACAAATGTTTTATGTTATGCATCTGATTCTTCAAATATCTGAAGTTCATGAGGATCTAAATCTAATGTTTGTTGTTTCTTATGACTCTTACTTATGGTGGTTTGGGTTTTTTTTTGTTTTTTTACTTGCAAACTGATATTTGATTGATCTCAATCTGTGCAAACCTGAGCCTGAAACCAGGAAGCTTTTTGTGGGAGAGTGTGCTTCTACTGGGCGGTGGCCACCTGGGATGGCATTACCCCTTTATAAATCTCAGCTTCAGCTTCTCTTTCTAACTGCTGGCCAAGGGCGCAGTCTCCCCATTGGAGTGTTGACCTCAGGGTCACACCCCACTCATTACTTTCAGGCTTCAGCCCACACCTATTTCATTTTTTTTTTTTCCCCGTAAGGATTCTCTCACTTCCTATGAGCCCAGGGATACATTAAAAACTATGATGTATGAAGAATCTTGTTGTTGTAGTATAAAGGGCTTTCAGAGTATCAGATCCACTCCACTGCTGGAAACAGGAAATTCAGCTTTACTTAACCTTTTCACCCATTTGATTAGCCTAAGAGTCTCATACTTTTCTATGCCTTTTTTTCTTTTTAAAGTACACTTGACATACAGTATTATTTTATATTAGTTTCAGGTATACAGCATGAGGGTTAGACATATAATTGACAAAGTGATCCCCCTGGTAAGTCTAGTACCCCCTGATACCATACATAGCTATTACATTATTATAGACTGTGCTCCCTATGCTGTACTTTACATCCCATGACTCTTTTGTAATGACCAATCTGTACTTCTTAATCCTTTTCCCTTTTTTCACCCCCAAGCCTGCCTCCCATCTGGCAACCATTCGTTTGTTCCCTGTATCTATGAATGTGTTTCTGTTTTGTTGGTTCATCTATTTTGTCCTTTAGAGTCCACATATGAGTGAAGTCACATGTTATTTGTCTTTCTCTGGCTGACCTATTTCACTTAGCGTAATATTCTCTAGGCCCATCATGTTGTTGCCCATGGCCAGATTTCATTCTTTTTTTATGGCCAAGAAGTACTCCATTGTATTGAATATATGAGGCCTATCCAGAAGGTATCAGCCATGTAATGTGAAAAATAGAGACATTTATTGAAGAAGATACAAGATACAAGAAACATTGTAAATAGAACAATGATGCCTTGGTTCCCTACAAAGTAGGCACCTTGGGACCTCACACAGTTCTCCCAATTGCCATTAGCTGCCCTGTCGTATTTTCCTGAATCTTATTGATGGTCTGAAATCTCTTCCCTTTCAAAGATGATTTTAGTTTCAGGAAAAACCAGAACTTGCAGGGTGCCAAAGCTGGGCTGTAGAGGGGCTGAGTCACCAAAAAACTCTGCACAAGACATGTTGCATGAGTGGGCACGTTGTTATGATGAAGCTGCCAATCACCAGTTGCCCAGAGTGGCGGCCTTCTGAGTCACTCGAATACTCTCTCCAGAGGATTGTTCAAGCTTAAGGCAAAATTCGATGCAGTTTTGTAGCAGTAATCACTCAGTTGTTTTGAATGTGATGACCACACAGTACACATGCTCAACCACCCCCACTGACTAATGCAGTGAGGTCATCATTGTTCACACATGAGTTTTCCAGTCCAGTTTCCTTGGCTGCCAGGTTACATCAGTGTTGCACAAACCGTTCTCATTATGGTAACAATGGCTGGACTTTTTCCGGACAGGCCTCATATATGTACCACGTCACCTTCATCTGATTGTCTATTCTATTGATGGGCACTTAGGTTTCTTCCATATCTTGGCTATTGTAGATAATGCTTCAGTGAGCACAGGGATGCACATATGTTTTTGAATTAGTGTTTCAGATTTCTTCAGATAAATTCCCAGAACTGGAGTTGCTGGGTCATAAGGTAGTTCTATTTTTGATATTTTGAGGAACCTTCATACTGTTTTCCATAGTGACTGCACCAATCTGCATTCCTACCAAAAATGCACGAGGGTTCCCTTTTCTCCACATCCTCACCAACACTTTTTTGTTCATTTATCTTTGACAGCCACTTGACGGATGTGAAGTGATTGTCTCATTATGAGTTAATTTGCATTTCTCTGATGATGAATGACATTGAATATCTTTTCATATGTCTATTGGCCACCTGTATGCCCTCTTTGGTCCTCTGCCCATATTTAAAAAATTTGATTTTAGAGAGGGAGGAAGGGTGGGGCGTGGCGAGTGAGAGAGATACATTTTTTATTCATTGGTTCATTCTTGTGTGTGCCCTGACTGGGGATCAAACATGCAACCTTGGCACAGCAGGACGATACTCTAACCTACTGAGCCAATTGGCCAGCGCTACCCATTTTTTTGTCAGGATTTTTTGGTGTTAAGTTGTATGAGTGCTTTTTAAATTTTTGAAATCATCCCCTTATCGTGTATGTATCAATGGTTATCAGTGGGGAATATCTTCTCTCAGTTGGTAGGTTGTCTTTTCGTTTTGTTGCTGGTTTCCTTTTGCTGTGCAAAATCTGTTTAGTTTGATGTAGACCCATATTTTAATTTTTTTGTTTTGTTTCCCTTTCCCTAGAAGATACATCAGAAAAAAATAGTACTAACAGTAATGTTAGAGAGCTTACTACCTATGTTTTCTTCTAGGAGGTTTATGGTTTTGTATCTTACATTTAGGTCTTTAATCCATTTTTAGTTTATTTTTATATATGGTAAGAAGGTGGTCTAGTTTATTTTTTTTGTATGTATCTGTCCAATTTTCCCAGCACCATATTGGAATAGATTGTCTTTACCGCATAAAGACATATTTGCATATTCTTGCCTCTTGTCATAAATTAATTGACCATATAGACATGGTCAATTAGTGATTTATTAATGGGCCCTGTATTCTGTTCCATTGATCTATGTCTTTTTTTATTCCATTGCCATTCTGTTTTGACTACTAGAGCTTTGAAGTACAGCTTATATGAAGCAGTGTGATAACTCCCACTTTGTTTTTTTTCAAGACTGCTGAGGCTATTTGGGTTCTTTTGTGTTTCCACATAGATTTTTGGATTATTTGTTCTACTTCTGTGGAAAATGCCATTGGTATTTTGATAGAGATTGCGCTGAATCAGTAGATTTTGGGGAGTATGATGGACATTTTAATTATGTTAATTCTTCCTCTCCATGAGTAAGGTATATGCTTCCATATATTTGTATTTTCTTCAGCTTCTTCCTTCAGTGTCTTATATTTTTTTGAGTATAATTAGTTTACCAGTTGGCTAAATTTATTTCTATGTATTTTTTTTGTTGCAATTGTAAATGGATTTTTCTTAGGTTTTTTCCTGATAGTTTATTATTGGCCTATCAAAAAAACCCCCCAATTTCTGAATGTTTATTTTGTATCCTGCTACATTACTGAATTTATTTATCAGTTGTAATAGTTTTTTTGTGGAATCTTTAGTGTATTACATATTGTATAATATCATTTACAAATAATGATACTTTTACTACTTCCTTTCCATTTTGGATGCCTTTTATTTCTTTTTCATGTCTGATTGCTGTGGCTAGGACTTCCAATACTATGTTGAATAAAACTGGTAAAATGGACACTCTTGTTTTGTTCCTGATTTTAAGGAAAATGTTTTAGGTTTTCCCCATTGAGTATGATGTTAGGTGTGGGTTTGTCACATGTGGCCCTTATTATGTTGAGGTATATTTCCTTTACTCCCACTTTGCTGATGGTTTTTAATCATAAATGGATGTGGGATTTTGTCAAATGCATTTTTCTGCATTTATTGATATGATGATAAAATTTTTGATTTTCATTTTGTTTATGTGGTGTTTCACATTACTCGATTTGAGGATATTACACCAAATTTGCATCCCAGGGAAAAACTCACACTTGATCATGGTGTTTACTCTTTTAAAAGATTTTATTTATTTATTTTTAGAGAAAGTGCAAGGGAAGGAGAAGGAGAGGGAGAAAAACATCAATGTGCAAGAGAAACATCAGTTGGTTGCCTCTTGCACACCCCTAACTGGGGAACTGGCCTGCAGCCCAGGCATGTGCCTTGACTGGGAATTGAACTGGCAACTTTTTGGTTTGCGGGGCGAAGTGCAACCCACTGAACCACACCAGTCAGGGCCATGGCGTATGCTCTTTTAATGCATTGCTGAATTCAGTTTGCTGTTATTTTGTTGAGGATTTTTATGTTTGTGTTCATCAGGGATTTTGATCTATAATTTCGTTTTTTGATAATGTCTTTGTCTGGCTTTGGAATCAGGGTAATCGTGGCCTAGTAAAATGATCTTGGGGGCCTTGCCTTCTCTTGAATTTTTTGGAATATTTAGTAAAGGATAGGTGTTAATTCTTCTCTGAATATTTTGTAATATTCACCTGTGAAGCCATCTGGTCTAGGACTTTTGTTTTGTGGGAATTTTTTGATTACTGAGTCACTTTTCTTCATGCAGTGACCTTTAAGAGAATGCCTGGCTTTCCAGCAGCCTTCTCCCTCACACAGATGGACAGAATCCTTGCTAATTTTCACAGCCTGTTGTTATGTGGCTCTGATTCCTGGCACTGGTGTTCCCCTGGGGCTGAGATCCCTGACTTCACAGAGGGAACCTCTGTAGGTGAGGCATCCCTCAGATTCTCAATTGTTGCATGTGAGTGTGGGGCCAGCCCATTGTGCTTCCACCCTTTCTACCAGTTTGGGTGTGGCTGCTGCTTTGTGTCTTCACTTATAGGACTTCTGTTCATCTAGTCTTCAAATGGTTATCCTGGTTGATTGTTCCATATTTTAGTTGTAATTTTGATATGGTCATGGGAGGAGGTGAGCGAAGCGTCCTCCTTCTCCACCACCTTGACTGGAACCTCCCAAGATGTTGCCTTTTTTCAAACTGAATGCAAGATGCTCAACCAGCAAAAATATTGTGATATGACTCACTTTATTGCAATCCTTGCTTTACTGCAGTGGCCTGTAATTGAAACCACAGCATCTCTGTGGTAGGCCTGTGCCCCACACATCACATCCAGTTTAAACTTAACGGTATGACTTGTAATACGAATTGAGGCTTTCCAAAGTGTCCACTTCATCTGCGCTTAAGAAGCGTTGCTCAGGCATTTTTTAAGTGTTTAAGGGCCAGGGAAAGCCAGGGCTCTACAGGCTACCTGGTAGGAGCTTTGGAGGTGGTGGTGGAAGCGAGTGGGCAGTGCATCGCTAGTCAATGTAGAGGACTTGTCAGTTTTTATTTTGGTGTCAATTTTAAACATATGCCACTGCTTTTGATATGGAATGAAACTCAGAATTAACCCAAGAGGGAAACTGGCGGATTAAGTTGGGAGTGTATTAATAAAGTTGGGTTCTAGTTTTAGCTCCACTAAATATTTGTGTGATCTAAAGCTGCTTCCTGAACTGCACCAGGCCTCAGCTGTTTGTTCTTGAATAATCTCTTACAACCGTGGTTCTCAGCTCGGGGAGATACTGCCACATGGGACACTTGGAAAGGCCTGGAGTCATGTTTGGTTTTCATAACTCAGAGTGCTGCTACTAGCATGTAGAGGCCTGGGGTATTGCTAAACGCCCCACAGACCATAGTATAGCCCCCCATAGCAAAGAATGATGTAACCCAAAATGTCAAGGTTGAGAAACCCTGTCTTACAGCATCTTTCAGCTCTAAAATTTGATATGCCTGTATGAGCTCAGAGGAGTAAATATTACCTTTACGGGTAGAAAACTTAACACAGAAGGATTAAATGACTTGCAAAGATTATATTGTGAATCAATGGTTAAACCTTTTTCTCCTCATAATCAATCCAGTGATGGAGAAATTAGATTTGGCTTATAAGAGAGTGCCTTCTTCCAGAGAAGTCCAACATGAACAGCCTTTAAAGGAAGAAGAAAAAAATTTAAAGGTCCCTTAACTAGCTGGATGTGTGACAAGAGAGATTCCAAATTTTTGTTCTCCAGTGGATGTCTCTAACTTTTGAACAATGATGAATACTTCTAGACTGTCAAGATTTCAACTAACACTTTGAAATGATTATGAAAATAATCTATGAGAGAGAAGGTTGGGAGCCAGAGTTTAATATCCATACTGCTGTACTTTAATGCCCAACATTTGGCTTATTTCTATGTGTTTTGAAAAATCCTCTTTGTTCTTACACAGAGGTATTTTATTTGTTGAGTTATAGAGTGTTTTACATTTCTTTCATACTCTCCTCTTCTTTCTCCTTATGCAAAAGAAAATACGCCCTCCTTCTGAAAGGCTTCTAACATCATTACATGACACACTGACCTCAGCATATGAAATGCCTGTTGCTTCATATCAGTGTTTGGGAAAAGGTGATACTAAACTCTCAGGTGTAAACGCCCAATGGAACTCGGAGACCTGCTCTGTTGTCCGGGACTCATCCGTTCTTCGTAGCTATTTATCTACTAAGATGTTTATTTTTAGTGTAAACTCACCGATTTATATTGGCAGCTCCTTCACTTAAAGATATGCTGGAATTTCCACTGAAACTTTTTATTTTTCAAAGTTTGCTAGTTCAGGAACAAAAATTTCCCTCAGGCTTAAGATGTCTAATCTCTTCTACAAATATCACTGAGCCTCTATTTAATCCAAGAATGTCGAGAAATTTTTCTTTACTCTTGAAACTTAAAACTTGGTTTTGGGAGGTTTTTTTGGAAAAATTCTGGACACTAGTACTTTGGATAAAATATCTTTCCTACATATTAAAAAAAATTGAAAACTTGCCATCTCATCAAAATAAACCATGAGGGAAGCTTTAATATGAGAAAGTTCCTCTCTATTTGGATTATAACCTAAAGTTTTGGAGAGCCAGAAGACTAATGCAATTCTAGAACCAAGAGGGAATAAAGCAATGTAGAGAATGATAACATTTTATGTTTGTAAAGCATTTTATAATTTACAGCACCACTTTCACACATGATCTCATTTGAAACATATAACAGCTTTGTAAAGTGGGTATTGTAATCTCATTTCACAGATTTAAAGAATAGGGTTCAGACAGCTATCACCTCAAAACTCAAAAGCATCAGAGGTCAAAGTGGAAACCATGTCTTTTGACTCTAATTATTTTAATATCAAAATTAAGAAATACACAGAATAGACTGCAGTTTCTCATCTGTCAAGGCTGTAATGTGTTCGAAGAGAGATACTTGTCAGCCCCCATCTAATGTAGCTAGTGAGTGAAGTCCCTGCTCCTTCTCCCAAACCGCAGCTAAGGAATAAACACCTTCTCACGGTGCAGTGTCTCATCAGCCAATATCTGTGTACCTCTTCTGTTTCTAATGTTATGCTGGGCATGAGACAAGGTTTCTGGCCACAAACCATTTGAAGAGTTAAGACACACGCATAGGAAAAACATTGCCATTAATATTTTAAGTTAATAGGTCAATGTAACATCAGAGAATAAGATTCAAGAAGACAGACTGTGATTGGAGTGAATTTAAGTGTTCTGGAAACTGAAGCTGATACAATATTTGGACCTTATTGAAAAAACAAATACAAAATTATGTACAAAGTGGATATTTATTAAGAACGAGAACAGAAATACCAAAACATAGTAGATTAAAAAAGCTGGCAACACAAATACCACAAAATCTAGAAAAATAATAGTATTTTTATTAACCCCTTAGTACTCTGTAATGTTTCCTATATGTTTTAGCATTTTTGATCACCTCATCATATGCCAGTGATTTTGAAATACTGTCTATGGAAATAATGGAATCATTAAGGCTTTTCTTTGGCATGAATAATTAAAAATTTAATATTAATATTAATAGTTTAGGGAAGTTTCTCTTTACTTCATATTTTACTATTCATTATTGGTAGTATAGGAAAATGAAATATTCATTTTTGGCAAATTATGCAAAGTGTTCAGGATTGTTGTTAAATTTGGGCAAAGCTCTATCCAAAATTTCCTTCACATTTAAGCTGTAGGATTTCAGGGCATTTCAAGTTTTCTTGTAGAGTGTCTCATCTTATACTTTAACACACAAGAAACCCTCATTATCTACTTTTTCAACCCCCATCATTTTAGTAGCTCTATTGTAGGGGCTTAAAAGTGACATTCCCAGGGGGTCTTACAACATCATGTCACGATCCTCGGAAGTCAAACGGCATGGTAGAGTGTTCTTGGAAGCCATCCCCGCGCCAAAACGGCTAGCGAACACAGCTGCTAGACGTAGCTGACCCTGTGGCTCACGTAAACAAGCCCATAAGCCAGAGCCGAATGGATTCGCAGATCGACTCTCTGGGGCCGGGATAGTGCCTGTGACCATCACAGTGGTACCTGACCTATGGAGAAGTATGACAGAGGGAAAGGCAGAGTAGAAGAAGAGAACAGTTGTAACTGATTGTAGCTAAGGCATCTAATAACTGTGAAATTTGAGGATAGCATTGATCGAATGAAATCCAGGGCATTGGAAAGGGTCCCTTTGTAAATGAGAAGGCCAAAAACGTAAGCTCGATAAGCTTCACTTTAAATTTGCCTCTGAATTACAGATCAAATGAATTGTAGTCAAGTAATAATGGAAATAGCAGCAGCAGCAACAGTTTGTAGTGACAGTAAATCTCTACCACTTATTAATGAAAAATAAAACCAACACTGAGATCTTATTATCATGCCAGGTCCTCTGCTATGTGCTTTATATGAATTATGTATTAATTTTAATTTTATTAGTGTTATTTTTGTTATCATTTTCTTAAATACTTATATAGGAGCTTTATGTATAGTCACTAGTTTACAAAACAACCCTACAAAGTTATACATTATTACTACTCGTAGATAAGGAAATTGGCTTTGACAAGTCACATAGCGGAGTTTAGGTTCAAACCTCAGTCTAGCTTATGCTCCTCTGGTAAGTAGGAATTTACTTGAGGAAGAGCTCACTCCAGGCTAGAGATTTTAGAAAGGCCTTACAGAGAAGTGCATCAGGTTGGATATGAGGAAGTGAGTGGGAATGGTTAGGAAGAGGATGCTCTCTATTCAGGGTATAAGGGCCATGATAATGAAAAGGAAATGGCCATGAACAAGAATTATTCAGAAGATGGTGATGAAATGATTTTTCAGAGCCAAAACCATGTTCCAAATCTTGATTTCTTAATAAAATGTGAATCAATTGAAGTCTTATGATTAATTTTCTTAGTACATAGCTATAATCTTATAAAGGAAAAGGAAAAAGCAACACTTGCCTAGAATCCAACTCCCCTATGGCACATGTGGACATGCAAAGAAATGCCTTATCCCTGCAGTCTGGCAACCCAAACACAGTGGGTTTTTCCCCCTGAAGACAAGATGGTGGTTTCCACCGGAAACTAAGGCTTTACAACAAACACATCATGTTATTATTCCACGATAGATGGGGTATAGAGAAGGGTAGGTCATGAGGCTTATCATGAAGCCTCTAAACCCCAGCTAAATTTTCATCCTCAATGTTTCATTAGAGGTAGCTTTTAAAAATGTGAGCTAAAAGGTGCTGCCTGCACATAAGAATAGAAGCAACCAAAGTTTTAACAGATTTTATTTCCTCTACAGTAGAAAATGTACTTGACTGGAAGAGCTCAGAAAGTAAAAACAGTGAGCTTATGAGAACCAAACACAAAAATAGACTTCTCCTTGAAAAAGTTACCTAGAGTTAACAAGGTTATATGTTCCCTTGAGAGTGGTGATTTCAAAGGTGTGTTAACATAGATGCACCGAAACAATAGACAGGGCTTGTTTAAGGCAAAGGTAAATCCTTTACTAAAAAGTTATATGACATCAAAATTACAACTAAATAACAGAGCAACCATCATTCAGAACCGTCAGAAATTGAGCTGAATGGAAGACCTACAACTATGGAATTAAAGAACTATATCATGACTGGTAGAAGAGGTGGAGATGTGGAATGGGCTGGTCCCACACACACATGTGGTAGATAAGAATCGGGAGGGATATCTCAGGAGCAGTGGGTCCCAGCCCCACACCAGGCCTCTGAGCCCAGGTTTCCAGTGTCAGAAAGAGAAGCGTCCATGAATTCTGGCTGTAAAAACCAGTGAGGATTGAGGCTGTGGAAGACAGAAACTGCGGGACTCACTGGTAGTTACTCTTAAAGGGCTGGTGTACAGATCTACTCGGATTTACTCTCTCTGAGCTCTAGTATGGGGTTAGCAGATTGAAAGACATCAGAGACATACAGGAGGAACTGAATTGTCCAGCATCAGGGCAAGAGATGGTGTGCAGCTTTCTCCCAGACAGAAGTTCTGGCAGAGGCAATTGTTCCTTTTCTGAGCCCTCCCCTCACAGAGCCACAGAGCTGGAAGGTGGGCACCATCTCAGAGACTCCATCTGCCTGGCTGACACTGTTTGTCCACCTGGGTGATTCCCCGAGGCCCTACCCCACCCAACTTTCAGGCCCACCCAAGGTATTTCTAGAGGCTTTTCTATATGAATGGCTTGTGTGGCCCATGCTTCAGATTTCCCTAAATTCTCTCAAACAAGCAGCATCTGGCTTCAGTGAGCCCTGTACCTCTCGCTAAGTTGCCCCAAGACCGGCACTAGCAGCAACCAGCCTTGGTTCACAGCTTGGCTTTGCCCGGGCACCTTCAAACCCAGCAAATCTGCAGATCACTTTGTAGCTTATGCTGTGTAACCATGGAGAGGATACAGGTGGTAGCTGACCTGGACATACCAACAGCAATCAAGGCTAAATTACAACAGGAGGGTGTACCCAGCCCACACAGTGGGCGCACCTTGAGTACCTAGCTTGGGTAAGAGAGGGAGACTGTGTCACTGGACCCTACAGGACACCTGCTACATTGGGCCACTCTGTCAGGCCTTGGAGATGTAGTAGCTCTACCTAATACATAAAGAGAAACAGGGGCTGCCAAACTGGGGAGACAAAGAAACATGACACAAATGAAAGAACAGGTCAAAACTCCAGAAAAAGAATGAAACAAAATGGAGATAAGCAATCTATTAGATGTGGAGTTCAGAACACTGGTTATAAGGATGCTCAAGGAATTAATGAGGACCTAAACATCATTTGAAAAATCCAGTCAGAAACAAAGGATACATTAATTGAAATAAAGAACAATTTATTTATTTCTTTTACAAGAAATCGGCAGTAGAGTGGATGAAGCCGAGAATCAAATCAGCAATTTGGAACCTAAGGAAGCAAGAAATAATCAGTGAGAACTGCAAGAAGAAAAAAGAATCCAAAAAAATTAGGAGAGTATAAGGAACCTCTGGGAGCACATGACGTGTATCAACATTCACATCATAGGGTGCTGGAAGGAGAAGAGAAAGAACAAGATTGGAAACCTATTAGAAAATATAATGAAAGAAAACTTCCCTAAGTTGGTGAAGGAAGTAGATAGACAACTCCAGGAAGCACAGAGTCCCAAACAAGATGGACCCAAAGAGACCTACTCCAAGACACATCATAATTAAAATGCCAAAGGTTAAAAACGAAGAGAGAATCTTAAAGCAGCAAGAGAAAAGCAGTTAGTTACCTACAAGGGAGCTCCCATAAGACTGTCAGCTGATTTCTCAAAAGAACCTTTGCAGGCTAGGAGGTATTGGCCAGAAGTATTCAAAATGATATAAAGCAAGGACATACAACCAAGATTACTCTATTCAGCAAAACTATCATTTAGAATCAAAGGACAGATAAAAACTTCCCAGACAAGAAAAAGCTGAAGGGGTTCATCATCACCAAATCAGTATTTTATGAAACGTTAAAGGGTCTTATTTAAGAAGAAGAAGAAAAAAACAATGAAATGGTAGTAAATACATATCTATCAACAATTGAATCTAAAAAACAAAATAAACAAGCAGGACAGAAACAATCATAGATGCAGAGAACATGTTGATGACTGGCACATGGGAGGAGGTTTGGGAGCGATGGGTGAAAAAGGTAAAGGGATTAAGAAGTACAAATTGGTAGTTACAGAATAGTCATGGGGATATAAATACAGTGTAGAGAACAGAGTAGCCAAAGAACATATATACAGGATCTATGGACATTGACAATGGTGTGGAGATTGCCTGAGGGAGTTGAGGGGTCCTGGGTGAAGGGGGACAAAGAGGGAAAATTTGGAACAACTGCAATAGCATAAACCATAAAATATAATTTTAAGTAAAGTTCCCTGACTGAACTCACTCTGGGGAATAGTTTGTCGTAATTTGCAAACAGCGTGTGAGGTATTAGCCACAAAATAATGGTAGAACAAAGAATTTGTTCTGGTGTCAGTGAAATCCAAATCTCACATCCAGTGTCAAGCAGCCATTTTTAGGCCTGTTTTTCATCACTGTTACTTAAATTAAAGGAAAGGAGCAAGAACATTCTGGAGGAAGAGACACAGAGAAGAGACCGGCTATAAATGGACACCAGAGGTAGATGGAAGAGGAATTTCTGCAATAATTTTATCTCAGCCTTTCATTCTGTTTTTCATACAGTTTAACTGCACACCTTCTGGAGTTCTACTAACATGATGAAACAGTGTGAAAATAATAAAATTAAACATCTCTAAAATTGCATACATACTTTATTTACCATTTAAATTGAGGTCGTCACTCTCTGTCTTACCTGCAAAGTAACTTAAATTAGAAATGTGTAGCAAATATGACCAGATGTTTGACACTAGCAGTCATCATCCAAAAAATGGTGTGACAGAAAAGTCAGGATTACTAATGACAGAATTAATGGAAAAATTCAGAGAATTTTTATAAACAGTACTTTATCACTACTGAACTCTAGATGCAGTTAGCAGGTATCTCAGAGAACATTCATAAAACACTTCTACACATTCAGAATGGGAAAAGATTTCTGTGATCTAGTTTTCCAAACCTTCAAATGTGCTTTTAAATAACAAATAAACTAATACAAATAGTCAAAAATTCTCTTATATGTCCATGAAAACAATTCTGTGGATCTGAAACTCACACAGCTAAAGTGAGTTATCACATAAGAGGAAAGAACTGTGGATGTTTTGGTGAGAATGTGAGAGAGGTGGTATTTAAATTACTTTGAAGTGATTTGAATTAAAACCAATATTACTTCACCAAGGTCCCACAATGAATCACATGCAAAGCTGGGAAATGAATTGGAAAACCTACCATGGATGCTGCTGCACTCCTTCCTGCAGCCTGAAACGTATCTGAAAGGCTGCAAATGGTGCTTTCCTGAGATGCAGCGGATGTTTCCTCCTCACCGTACATATGCTGAGCCTGTAGAAATGATGATCTCAGGTTGAGATTTAATCTGGAAAGCTCAGGATTACCTTTATATTTTGCCTCTGAATGTCTTCATCTATGTCAGTTAGAGTATCCAGCTGCTGTTTCAGGTGCCTGTCTAGTGTAGAACAGTTGTAATTCTCACAATTTTAGGTTGCTGTATTTGGAGGGATAGATGATTGTTTCTCAGAGAGATAAACTGTTCCAAGAACAGACATTATGTTTGTACAATTGGGTAGATGTTAAAATCATGTAGCACATCCTGAAAACAGTAATGCTTACCAAGAATTATACAGTCCTCCCCCTAAGCCTGTCAGGACCTTTGTCGGGGTAAATATGCTCTACAAAAATGTAGCAAGTATTTTAATTTTATTTTATATTTGCAAAATGTGAACAAAAGCATAAGTTTCAAAAATGAACATTTAAAGAAAGATGAGTGAAACAATGGTAAAAGACAGAGAATGTTAAAAGAAAGCAGTTAATTACCTACAAGGAAGCTCCCATAAGACTGTCATCAGATTTCTCAACAGATAGGACTGGCACAAAATTTTCAAAGTGATGGAAAGCAGTACCAACAACCAAGATTACTCTGTGCAGCAAAGACTGTCATTTAAAACTGAAGGAGAAATAAAGAGCTTCCCAGACAAGAAAAGGATCTGAAGGAGT
The DNA here is from genome assembly GCA_004026545.1 of Mormoops blainvillei. Lineage (NCBI taxonomy): Eukaryota > Metazoa > Chordata > Mammalia > Chiroptera > Mormoopidae > Mormoops > Mormoops blainvillei. The sequence continues at coordinate 281,571 of PVJD01000907.1, read as the reverse complement.
TCATCGCCACAAAACCAGTATTACAAGAAATGTCAAAGATAGTTTTTAAGAAAAAGAACATAAATATGAATAATAAAATGACAGTAACTCCACATCTATTAATAATCACTATAAATGTAAATGGATTAAATGCTCCTATCAAAAGACAAAGGGTAGCCGAATGGATCCCTAAATAAGACCCTTAAATAAGCTGTCTATAAGAGACCCACTTCAGATAGAAAGACATACAGACTGAAAGTAAAGGTATGGAAGAAGATATTTCATACAAATGTCAATGAAAAAAAAAGATGGGTAGTAAGACATATATCAGACAAAAATCGACTTTAAAACAAAGGCTATCATAAGAGACAAAGAAGGATATTTCAGAATGACAAAGGGATCAATCCAACAAGGAGATATAACTCTTGATAACATTTTTGCATCCAGCATAGCAGCACCTAAACATATAAAGCAAATTTTGATGGGCATCAAGGGAGAGCTCGACAGTAATAGTCATAGCATGGGATTTTAACACCCCATTGATAATCAATGAATAGATCTTCCCGACAGAAAATCCACAAGGAAACAGCAGCCTTAAAGGACACATTGAACCACATGGATTTAATTGACATGTTTAGAGCATCTTGCCCCAAAGCAGCAGAGTATACATTCCTTTCATGTACACAAAGAACACGATCACATTAGGAAACAAAACAAGTCTTAATAAATTGAAGATTAAAATCATGTCAAGCATCTTCCCTGACCACAATGGTATGAAACTAGAAATCAATTACAAGGAAATAAACCCTGAAAACATACAAACACATGCAGGCTAAATGACATACTAAACAATTAATGGGTTAACAATGAGATCAAGGAAGAAATCAAAAGATACCTTGAGACAAATGAAAATGAAAACACAGCAACACAAAACCGATGAGATAAATTCAGGGATTTGCAGACTAAGACAAACTGTAGAATGAGTCATTAGACATTTAGTATAAATGTTTGCCGTGGTTATGTTAACTTGCTATTTTTCCATTTCTCCTTCTAAGTACATATAAAGTATATTAAGCAAAAGTTACTGCTCAGCTAAGATTCATATAGGTTTCATTTCTTTTTTCACTGTGCATCAATATTCCAAGTGGTATTTTCTTCTAGAAATGTGGTGAAGTAACAGCTAGAGACTGTGGTTTGGCCTAGTACTGAAGAGAAGTTAAGAGTAGTCCTTTCAGTTATAGCTTTGGTAGTAGAGTAGAGGGGCAAAAAGGAGTTTAACTTAGGATTCATAGCAGACCAAGTCCGGGGTTAAGATGTGTCCGGCACATAAAAGCATGTATTGAACTGCCGATCAAGATGGTGGAGTAGGTATATGCTTGCTTGCCTCCTCTTACAACCACATCAGAATTACAACTGAACTACAGAACAGCCGTTGAGAACTTCCTGATGTCTGGCTGTTGTGTAATTACGGATATTCAGAAGCCGTGTTGATATAAGTAGGAGGGGCAGAAACTCTAAATGGGTGGGTCCCACATCCACATGCGGCAGTTAAAAATCAGGAGGGATATCTCCGCTGTGAGGTCCCCCCTTAGGAGCTAGGGGTCCAAACCCTGCATTTGGCTCCCTGCACCAGGTTTCCAGTGCTGGGAAGAGAAGTCCCCATAACTTCTTTGAAAACCAGTGGGGATGGTGGCTGAATGAGACAGAGGGCTGCTGGAGTCCCAGGCTTTTCTTCTAATGAGCCCAAGCATGGACTTACTCCCTGGTAGACGCACTCAGTCTGAGCTCCAGCGCTGGGGCAGCAGCTCTAAAAGTGTCAGGGATATGTGGGGGGTCAGGAAGGGGGCACTGAATTGTCTGTCTTTAGGGCGAGAGCCTGAGGGGAAGCTTCCTGTGTACAGAAGTGCAGGCAAAAGCCACTATTACTTTGTTGAGCCCTCACCACACCAACCTGCCGCTGCAGACAGGAGTCACATGTGACTCTCCATCAACCTGGCTAACACCATTTGCCCCAGCCTGGCGATTCCTTGAGACTTGCCCCTCCCATCTTTAGGACTCACCCAAACCACTTCCAGTGACTTTTCCATACAAACAGCCTGTCTTGGTACATTCTTTGGAATTTCCTAAAATTTTTCAGAAGTTCACAAACCTCAAACAAGGAGCATCTGGCATTGGGGTGCCACATATTTCTTTCAAAGCAGCCCCAGACCAGGCACTAGTAACAGCACAGCCTTTCCCAGGCCCCTCCAAGCCCAACACAAGTGGTAGCCATCTGCAGATCATTTTATAGCTTACACCAAGTGGCCCCAGGCAGGGCAAAGGTAGCAGCAGAGTCTGTACCAGAGCCGTTCCCAAGAGGCCTAAGAACAAACACACTAGGTGGCCAACTTCAGACCACACCAGAGCACCACCACCACCTCCACAAATGACACACCCACATGGCATACTTGACTGGTACTAGGGTCCCACTAAAGCAAATACAACTCCCTAGGGTCAACCCCCCTGCACTACAGCTCCTCCACAGTAGTCATTATGGCCAGTCCTCACAACCAATCAGCCTGAAGGTCAGTCCATCTCATTGATATACCAACAGCCATCAAGGCTCAACTACAACAGGAGGGGACACACAACCTACACAAGAGACACACATGGAATACCTGGTTCAGGTGACCAGGGAGACTACCACTGGGCCCCATAGAACACCTAGTTCATAAAGCCACTGTAGTAAGATGGAGATGTTGAAAATCTACCTAACACATAGAAGCAAACACAGGGAGATAGCCAAAATGAGGAGACAAAGAAACATGTCACAAATGAAAGAATAAAACTCCAGTAGAATGGAGACAATCTACCAGATGCAGAGTTCAAAAGACTAGTTATAAGGATGCTTAATGAACTTAGAGGAAGAATAGATGATCTCAGTGAGAACTTAAAGAGATAGTAAGCATAAAAAAGGACATGGAAAACATAAGAAGAACCAGTTAGAAATGAAGAATACAGTATCTGAAATGAAGAATACACTAGAAGAAATCAGCATCAGATTAGATGAAGCAGAGGACTGAATCAGTGATTTGGAAGACAAGGTAGCAGAAAACATCCAATCAGAAGAGCAGAAAGGAAAAAAAATAAGAGGATAGTTTAAGGGACCTTTGGGACAACATTAAGTGTACCAGCCTCCACATCATAGGGGTACCAGAAGGAGAAGAGAGTGAGAAATTGAGAACCTATTTGAAGAAGTAATGATGGAAAACTTTCCTAACCTGGAGAGGGAAATAGACACAGAAGTCTAGGAAGTGCAGCGAGTCCCAAATAAGATGAACCCAGAGACCAACAAGACACATCATAACTAAAATACTAAAGGTAAAGACGAAGAGAGAATCTTAAGAGCAGGAGGTAAAAGCCCTTAGTGACCTTCAAGTGAGCTCCCGTAAGACTGTCATCTGATTTCTCAACAAAATCTTTGCAGGCCAGAAATAATTGACATGAAATATTCAGAGTGTGAAAAAGCAAGGACCTGTACCCGAGACTACTTTTCCCAGCAAGGATATTGTTTAAAGGTAATGGAGAGATAAAGTGCCTTCCAGACCAGAAAAAGCTAAAAGAATTCATCATCACCAATCTAGTACTAGAAGAAATGCTAAAGGGACTTCTTTAAGAAAAAGAAAATAAAAGATAAAAAAAAATCAAATAATAAAATGGCAATAACTACATATCTGTCAACAATTACTTTAAATGTAAATGGAGTAAGTGCTACAATGAAAAGATATGAGGTAGTGGAATGGATAAGAAAACCAGACCCATATATAGATTGCCTACAAGAGACAGACCCACAACAGAATAAAAGATACACACACTGAAAATAAAGGGATAGAATAAGATATTTCATGAAAATGAGAATGTAAGAAAAAAAAAGCAGGGCTAGCAATACTTTTATTACAGAAAAATAGACTTTAGAACAAAGAAGGATCCAGCAATTCTGCTTCTTGGTGTTTATCTGAAGAAATCCAACACACTAACTTGAAAATACATATGCATCCCTATGTTCTTTGCAACATTATTTACAATAGCCAAGACTTGGAAGCAGCCCAAGTGCCCATCAGTAGATGAGTGAGTAAAACAGCTCTGGGACATTTACACAATGGAATACTTCTTGCCCATAAAAAGGAAGAAAATTTTACCCTTTGCAACAGCATGGCTGGATCTGAAGAACATTATGCTAAGTGAAATAAACAGAACATTTTGATGGTTGTCAGATGGGAGGGTCTTGGGGAGATGGGTAAAAAAGAGCAAGGGATTAAGAAGTACAAAATGGTAGTTATAAAAAGTTACAGGGGTGTAAAGTATAGCACAGGGAATATAATCAATAATATCGTAATTAGTATATATAGTTTCAGATGGGTACTAGACTTATCTGACTGACTACTTCGTTAGTTACTAAATTTCTTATCACTATGCTGTACATCTGAAAATAATGTAATATTGTATGTCAACTCTAATTGAAAATTTAAAAAAATTTTTTTAAAACTTATAATGATGGAAAGGTTGCATGAGGCAAGGGGAAAGGAGCTACTGCGTTGGTGTGTTTGCACATGGCTTTTTTTAACTGTAAGAATAATTTATTGATAGTATAAATTTGGTAAGTTTAAAAAGCATACAAAAGAAAAGAATTATTCATAATCATATCAGAACACGGTTACATTTAAAAAGTTTAGCATTGCAGATAAAGTTTAACATTTTCATATATTTACTTGTCGTTTTTCTGTACATTTTTAGAAACAATTGATTTCATATTCTCACTATATTTTTGCATTGTGCTTTTCTTCATCGCCTTGCTCACAGTAAGTTTTTCAGGGGCTTCCCGTTGCTCTCGCTGTTAAACTAAAAGCCTTGATCGTTTTCTGTCTCAGGCATTCTCTCTCATCCGTTGCCCATTTGTTTGTTGTAGCCTGGCGTCCTTGGCTGCCTTTCATTTTTTTCGCACATGCTCAGAGACATTACACATTCTTCTCGGTGAATGTAATGTAAAGGTTTGCTCCTTGGCCACCTTTTTTGCAGAATTGAATCTACTTACTCATCAGATTCAATCCTAAATGTCACTTCCTTAGAAAAGCTTCTCCTACTCTCTTAAGTTCGTACCTCCTATTATATACTTTCACAGCCCCTATACTTTTCTTTGTACCGTTTATTACAATTGCATTAATTATAGGTGTAGGATTAGGATGCTGTTTATGCATACATGGTCGGAATGCTTTTCCCATGCGAGGTCCATGAGAGGAGCTCTTGTTTGCTGTAGCTCTAGCACCCAGTACAGTACCTGGTAGGTGCTCATTAACATTCAATATATGTTGAAAAAAATGAGTGAATAAATGAAAGAATGAGCAGATATTACAGGCAGCAGTCTTCTTCCTTTATACATGACGAACTCGTTAAAATAGATGCTTGGCGTGGAATGCCTGAAAGCCTAATAATGGATTTCCCCCCCCCCCCCCCGCCAAGGAGCTAAATAAGTTTATTAAAGTCCCTAAGTGTTCTTCCTAGAGACACTGCCGTCCCTGACCAAGGCAGTGGGTTCTGGGTCGGCCTCATCAGACACGACGGGCGGGAAGGCACTGCCAAGGATAGTGCTCACCAGCTGCTCTGTACCTCTTTGGATATAGGTCAGTGGAGCCAGGAACCACCTCCATGGGCTCACTGCTCCCTCCCCAATCCTCATGGTCTATGTTCCACGGTCAGGCAACCCGCCATATTGGAACTTCTGCCCGGGGATGCTCTCGGTAGCATCCTGAGGGGCAGGAGTGGGGAACGTGTTTCTTTTTCTTGCCACAGCAGCGGGACCTGAGTGGAACTTCAACCAGCTGTCCTCACCCCCAAATCATGATCATACAGGTGGGGCTCTTCACCTGGGACTCCCTGCAACCGAAGGTGGAATAGAAGAGGAGGAAGATTTAGTGAGGTGGAGTTCCAGGCCTCGGGGGTCCCTGAACACAGAAGGATTGACTTCACAGAATCACAGAATTGGGGGACAAAGAAATAGGGGCACCATCTCTGCCAAAATATTTTCCAGCAGATACTGCCCCTAGTAGTTGCAGCACCTGGCAGCACTGCCATGTTCTAACCCTGACTGATCACTAGAAAATATGGTTAGGGCCTTGCCACTGAAGCTGTGGCTTATGGGCCAGCAGCTCATAAAGATGGAGTCTCTGGCCCATCTCCAGAGAAGCGAATCAGAGTCTTGCCCAAGTGCCGGTGGCTAATGCACACGTGGGCATTTGGGGCACACTGGGTTAAGGTGCTATAGAATGTGTGGACTGAGTGGTTGCAAGCTTTATTCAATTCGCCTGATTATGTATTAGCACAAACCTTCTAAAATAATCTTGTACCAATGGAAGAAAACAGCAGTTTTCCTTATTTTGTGTATGCAGAGATATTTAGAAGGCATTCTAAACAGGTGGATTTTCTCATTAGATTTGGACTATTTTGTTATAAAACCTAATTTTAGCAAGTGGGAAAATAAGGTTGGTTTATTTTCTCTTCCCCTTGAACGCCTTGCCCGTCACATTTCAACATAAATCTATAATTTAACACCTAGCAAATGAGTCATTTTTCCTTCACTGGACTTAATAAGACCATTAACATTGTCTGGCCTTCAGAAGCCATTTGCATATGGGCAGCTGTCACTAGAGTGAGCTCTGAATTGATTATAAATAGGAAAGGGCCTTGTAGTCTGTGATCTTGGTGTGTTCAGTTTCATTTGGAACTTCTGTGTCTGCAGAATAAATAGTACAGTGGCTTTGTATACAGAGACAACCATTAAGGCAAGTGCTTTCCCCCCCTTTGTTTCACGTCACACCTCACAGTCAGATACTGCATTGTCTGGGGGTTTCCTCTATTTTAGGGTTCGTCTCAAATGCAGAGACCAGTTGTTTGGGCAGACATTCACTTGGGACTAACCACCTGCTTTTCCACTCCTAAGAGCAGGCAGTCTCTTTGAAGCCCCAGCCCTGTTATCTAGAAACTGGTTCTGCGTTTTCCGGCCCCTTGTCTTCCAGCAGAGGCCGGTTCTGTGTGTGTATTTCCTGCTGTCCTTTGCTTTGACCTACTACTGCCCTTTGGGTGCTGGGTGCTAGGGTATCAGCAGCGAACACATTTGGACTCTTTCCTCTGGTATGTGCTGTAGCCGTCAGTAAAGGACTCCTCAGTTTGTGGTTTCTCAGAACTCACCATAGTTAGTCTGTTTAATTTAGTTTATTATCATTAAATGTTTGCTGCATGCTCGCACTTGACACTTTCAGGACCCTGGGTATGACGGAGAAAGCGTGTCTGTGTGTCTCGGGGCTGGAATAGAGCATTGTCCTTGACTCGTCCCTTTGTAGCGTGTGATGGGTGTCCGTGTGGTCCCCGCACGTCTCCTGCCGCGCTGGCAGGGCTTGCTCGGGTGAGCGGAGACGCCGAGAGAAGAGCTGATGTTCTGCGGTTCAGAACAGCTTTGCACACTGGGTTGAGTCTTCGCTGGTCCCTTTGCTCTGTACGTCAGGAACCCGCAGTGACAGGGTCCATCAGGGACACCTGTGTTTTCATCTTAGCCAGAGTCTCTGCCGGCACCTCTGGTTTCTTTGGATGAACCTCTTCGGAATGTTATTGACAAACTTAATGTCTCTTGCAGACACATCTCTTTTTACATCTACTTAGTCGGGCTTGGAGGAGTGGGCTGAATTCTCGTTGTGTTGTCAACTCTAGATTTTTCCCTACTAGTGGAGAAAGAAGGTGTTATAGGGAATGGAAAAATTCAAATTGCAAAGCGTTAAAAACAGGTTAAAACTCTATTTCACTTTAAACATTTGCTGTATTTCTGACCAGATGATGTTTACCTCTGATTAATTTCTCTCAGTTTTTAAAAAAAGATTTTATTTATTTTATTTTTAGACAGAGGGTAAGGGAGGGAGGAAGAGAGGGAGAGAAACGTCAATGTGTGGTTGCCTCTCGTGCGCCCCCTACTGGGGACCTGGCCCGTAACCCAGGCATGTGCGCTGACCAAGGAATCGAACCTGAGACCCTTTGTTTCTCAGGCCGACACTCAATCCACTGAGCTATACCAGCTGGGGCTTGATTTTTTATTTTTTTCTATTACAAGATGCCACTTTATAAATCCCCGAAATCATGGAAAGTAGTTTTAAGGAGTCATCTTCAGGGTGTTTTTTGTTTGTTTGTTTGTTTTTCTTTTAATTTAAAAATCTGTTCTTATTTTTCTTACTCCATTTATCTTGTTCTTGTAGCACTGTAATATTTATATTGAGTTCATGCCATTATTAAGGGCTCTGGCCCGTGAGCCCCTGAAAACTTAGTTCTCACAGTGTTGTGAGGACTGGTTAGTTTTTCCCCAGCCATTTCCAGCCTGTGACCAACGTGTATGTGTTATGGAACACACAGGAAATGTCTCCCTGGATCTGTTCTATTTCATTCCCCCCGGATCTGGATGCGACCCACCGCTGGCTCTAGTCAGTGCTCGGCCGAACACTTTACTGAACGCTTGGCTGAAGCGTGAGCAAGTCTCTGCCTCCATCCAGGAGAGGCACTGTGGCCCGGGAGACTGAGCGGTCTTCCCTTTTGTTGCATCCACACCGCGCAAGCCTATAACCTCATGCATGTGCAGATAGGCTGCTTTTTAAGGAGAGAGTGACATAAAAGTTCAACTTCAGGGAGGAAAACTAAGCAAGTCTAAAGTAACTAAAGTTTTTGTTTTGAAAGAGGTCTGTTAATGAAGAGAAACTAGTACTTACAAAAAGCACAATAATCAGAATTAGATAAAACCCATTAGAAGGTTTATGTGAGCTATTAGGGATTTGCAAAATTAGCTTCAGTGATTTGGGAGAGGTAGTAGCCTATTTCTATCTGGGCAAGATTTTGGGTTTTCTGTGTATCTGAAGTCAGAATCATAGTCCCTGAAGCTGAAATGTCTCCTCACAGGTGGGGCAAGGCAAGTGTGCAGATGAGCGTTCTCTTTATATTCGGGTTAACCACCTCCCCTGCCTGTTCCGGTACCTCTAACAAAATGGCTAAAGTGGCTGAGGAAACTTCTTTGTCACATTGCACCAAGGGCAATGTCAGAGTGCACTGAACTGTAAATCAGGTGAATAGCAGCCATTTTTACTGAGCCTGATTTTTATGATATACCGGGCTTCCTTACCGAGTTCGGAACCAGCTCTCTAACCTTGGCAAGACAGAGCCTCCCTCGCTGGTATTTGTGAGGGGTGGCTCGGCAAGCGCTCCCCCCACACTCACGTCCCTGCTGACTTTTCCATTGGAGACATACCTTTGGGCTGAGTGGGCATCCACCGAATACACCAATGCCGGGCGGAGGCGGGCTCTCCTGGGCGGCCGTCACTGGCGTCCCAGAGGCTCGGTGAGCCAGCTCAACAGAGTGGCCTCCGGGATGGGGGACAGCATGTCACCTTTTTGGAGAAGCCAGCAATTGTTCCTGTGAGTCAGACCCATGAAACAATTTCTAATAACTGTGATTTTCTCAAAAACATCTTGTTCTTCCTGTACGATGGCAAAAAAGCTTTTCCATGACATGTTGACCACCAAGTGGCAGACCTGGACATGCTTGAATACGGAAGCCAGTTTCCAGACGCCCTTTACAAAATGGTGAAAAAAAACCATACCAAGAATATTTGTGAATTGAATGGAGCTTTCATAAAGAGGTGCAGCTGATCCTCATCGGCTTCACAAAAAAGGGGAATTGCTCCTCCTGGCTCATCAGTGTTGTTTTAAAAAAGTAGCAAGAATTTTTGTGATAGTACAATGTCAGTTATTTATAGTGATGATGCCTGATAGTGCATTTTGAAAGTCTAAGGATGTTTACATATGTGAGTTACCTTAATGAAAAAGTTGTAAAAATAATGACCAATAAGCGCTGTGGAAACCATAAAACAAATCAGTGCATCTGTGCTGCACGAAGGGGGAATGGCTGACATCAGTTGAGGTGCCAGTGGCACTGGGCAGGCTTGAGCTTCAGTAGCACAGACATGAAGTCTGTGTCCGCTTGCTAGCTTTTCTTTCTCTTAGTCAGTCCCCAGTACTTAGAAGGGGATTCGAGGGCACACACATCATGATTCCATAAGATCCTTCTCTCTCTCTCTCTCATGGTAGTATTGAAGGATGAGACAGTGTAGTCATTTGCAATATAATGTAACCGATTAGATAAACTTATCAAATGGATACATCTGGCTAGAAGAGTACTTTGAGGTAACACCTCATAAGTACCCTTATGGTACTTTTTAGTTTCTTCCTCTGGATCTCCAATGAAATGATCCCATTTTTCTGATCCAAACGAATTTCTGCGACTCCACTCTGTAGGGTTCTCGTGTCTTCTGCAGTCTGATTGCTTTCTGCAAATCACCCCGGGTTCTTCGCCGCCACCCACCCCCAGAGCGATTCTTACTGAGGAGGAGGTGTGATGTGGGAAAATCAGGAGTGCTTTTCTCACCCGTTTGAGTGATGGCACGGATGCTGAGGAGAATCCCTTGAGGAGCTAAACATTGAGTGAGTGGTAGCAGAACTCCTTTGGGACCACTTTAGAGTTCCCACTCTTTAATTAGGTGCCAGAGTCCTGCTTCCCAGTTGAGAGTAAGCTCCTCGGAGGAAGCCTTGGTTTGTACACCACTGGAGCCCCCACACCCTAGACAGTGTGGTTCTTTAAAATGATGGTAACAATAATGACGGCTCGCACTGAGTGCTTCCTATGTGTCAGGAGCTATGCTAAGCACTTTGAACATGCTGTCATATTTAATTTGTGTAGTCTTAAGAGGGAAGTATTGTAATTACCTCATTTTATGGATGAGAAAACAGGCTGAATAAAGGCTCCAGTTGCGAGTACCTGATGTGCAGGGGAGATGGAGTTCAAGTGTGGACATCCTGGAGTATGAGCTCTTAACCCACGATATTATCCTGCTGCTTTATTAAACACTCAGGTTCTAAAGGTATATTTGCTGAGCAGAAGAATGAGTGTCCGAACTAAAATTAATTTTCTGAAACCACACAGTGACATTTTATATCCTCTTTGAATAAACTGTTCTTCATGTCAGTGGTCAGTCACCAGGGTGCATGGCGTGGTGCTTGGTACTACTCATAATTTGAGGGGAGGTATTGCTCCAGTTATAAATACCCGACACGGGACACCAGTGTAAACAGCATAGCAATTTCTTTTCGTTTTGTAGCCTTTTCCAAACAAAACAATGAGGAGCAATTTAACAGAGAGACTTGACTTATGAACTTAACATATATTGCTTAATGGTAATGACAAGTTAATGTGATGTTATTTATAGAATGGCACTGTCATTTAAGTACAAATTAAAATGTAGATTTTCATCCCAGTTCTGTATATAGTAAGTGGTAGTACTGGTAACCACAGAGTATGTTTAGGGGAACAGCCACTTCACTATAAGCACAAAACATTTGATTTACTGAAAATACTACCAGAATATTTGCTCAAAGAAGGGTAGCAAGGAAGCGCCTTGGGTAAGGATACTGCTTTCTCGGAGAGAGAACACTGACTGTGAGTCTGGATATCTACACTTTAATCTTGTTCTTCATTTTAAATTTCTGTGGAGTTTAGCTGAAGTATTCCTGCTGTCACTACTTTAATATGTATTCCTAACTATACAAGAAAATATAACAACCTCCTCCCTGTCTTTCTAATGATACACTGTTGTTTTGGTAGAATTTTCCGTTTTCCACCAATATTGCCTTTTATGTTCTTAAAAAGCTCATCTAATCACATTACACTTCAATTTTTGTTTTCCTCCCTCCAATTTTTATTGAGTGTTTACTATGGAATTGTTATAAGTCCTTCATATATGTGTGTGTATATAACTAAACTATATATATATAGTTTAACTCATTTAATTATCTCACTTGCATTATGAAGTGGGCACTGGTACCCACATTTCACAGATGAGGAAACTAAGATTTTTATTGAGTGTTTACTATGGAATTGTTATAAGTCCTTCATATATGTGTGTGTGTATAACTAAACTATATATATATAGTTTAACTCATTTAATTACCTCAATTGCATTATGAAGTGGGCACTGGTACCCACATTTCACAGATGAGGAAACTAAGACACAGTAGTACTTAAAGTGACGTAGGAGGTGATGGGACTGTTATCAAACCCAGACAGTCTGGGGCCGGAGCCCACACTGTGAATTAGTACTTTACTGCCTGGCAATGAAACATTTTATTTTCTCAAAAATCATTGAGGAAGACATTTATGATCCATTACTATATGTCAGTTACTTTGCTAGTACCTTGGGTTCAAATAGTCTCTCTCCAAGAGTGCATCTGACTGGAGTGCTCTCCTGATAACCCTTCTGGGGGTTTCCTCAGGAGCACAGGGCCCCTCCAGTGCTGCCCCCTTACACAGAAGGCGGCGTATTAAACTTTCTCTAAGGCTAGTCTCAGGGCTACAGCCTCAAACGCAACAAGATTTTCAACCTTCACCTTTCCCCTTTCATGTCAGAAGGTGCCTATAATATAAGCATCCTCTTATATTCTACATCGTTGGGGAGGGCGGTACAGCAGGATGGGTAGGAGCACGGACCTGGGGCTATAGCATGATTCACCGCCCAGTGTCCTTCATGGCCGTGTGACCCCTGTGAGATATTCTCCTCATCTGCAATGGGGACAACAGTCCCTACCTCACAGGACTGCGGGGCGGGATAGGAAAGCCCAGTGCTCGTAAGAATCGTGGCACTCAGCACATGCTCCTTACAAGTGGCACTCACCACTCCTGGAGCGGTGTGTGCGTGTGTGCTGGTACAGAGTCAGGTATATCTGTGTGAATATATATAATTTATGTAATGTACATAGACACACACATATGTAGTATTCTTGTTTAGATTATGATGATAGTTTTATTTGAAGCCTGCACTTCTATTTCTGATCCTGAGCTTACAGCTCATTGTAAATTGTTCTCCTGTAATGTAAATGTTGCCATATGCGCCCTGGCCAGCGTGGTTCAGTTGGTGGGCGTCATCCTGCAGACCGAAAGGTGGCCATTTCGCTTCCCTGTCAGGGCCCGTGCCTGGGCTGTGGGCCCTGTGCCCTGCCCCATGGGGGCGCTTGCCAAAGGCCATCGACTGATGTTCTCACATCAGTGTTTCTCTCCCTTTCTCCCTCCCTTCTTGCTCTCTCTCAAAAAAATTTTTGCCATATGAGACAGATAGTTTTCACGTATAAGCCAGTTTTCTAGTTTTAGAGATCTGATGTTTCCCTTGGTTCTAAAACTGTAATTAATGTGATTATGGAGATTGTGGTAGGAGGGAGAGGTCAGGAGAGGTCAACTTGCTGCCCCCAAGTTGTTTGGATGCCAGGAGACCATTGCGTTTCCATTATAACTGTGAGAAATTTGGTTTGTGGTTTCCCTGTTCATTTATGGATCTATAGAAGCTAACAATGAAATCTTTCTCTGTTGAGGTGAATTATCTGAAAAGACTACGGCGATTCTTGTTTTATTTGTTATCTGGAATGAAAACAACACTTTTCCCCTCCTAAGCTTCATTTTTCTCTCAACTTGTGATTTTAGTCATTTCCCCGTTTTCTGATTCTCTTTCTTATTCCTTCATACATTGTAGGATCTCTTTTTAAAGTTCAAAAACAGGGCCAAAGGCTTAATTCTAGGATGTTTGGGGAAGATCATTCATGGTATGAGAAAAATTGAGTTCCTTCCTTTTTAATACTATGTTTTTTCTTGACACCTTCCCTTCCCCCTTAGGATCATGCATAAGACCGAAAAGAAATTGCTTAAATTTTCATTGGTGCCTTTCTGTAGCTGAGTTACATAGTGAGTGTGTGCTGGGGTGGAGTGCAAGCATGTAGCATATGCACAGGAAGGATGTAATAAGAACAAAGTCATCATCGAGAAATGTGTGAGTCCTATATCTCTATACCCCGAGCATCTCATAGAAGGAAAAGGATGGACACTTGCATTTCTGTGCCCAGTTTTGGGAGCGAGGAATTCTGGTTTAGAGCTATTGCATTCTTATTTGGCAGATCGCTTTGTCAGAGGACCACACATCAGAGGCCTGTTTTTCACCTTTGGACATTTTAGAAAATAAGGTATAGTTGGCATATAATAAACTGCACACATTTGAAGCGTGTAGTTTGGCAGGTTCGGCATATATGTAAACACTTCGAACCACCACCACAATCAAAATATTGAACACACCCACCACTACTGGAAGTGTGTCAGTGTGTTGCCATACTTGCCATACTTGCAGACCTTTCCCTCTGCCCCTCCCTCCGTCCACATCCCCTCCTCCCAGCCTGCCATCTTCTGGAAGCCACTTATCTGTTTTCTGTCATAATAAGCTAGTTTGGATTTTATAGAGTTTTGTATAAATAGAATCATACCGTGTTCACCCTTCCTTTGGATGCTCATCCACGTTGCGGCATGCATCAGTATTTCTTTCCTTTTTGTTGTGAACAGTAGTATTCCAGTGTATGGAGATACCACAGTTAATTTATTTATTTACTGTTCATAGGTATTTGGGTTTTGTCCAGTTTTCAGTTGTTCTAACAAAGTTGCTGTGCATATTTGTGTACAAGTATTTGTATGAACATGGGATTGCATTCTCTTTTGTAAATATCTAGGAATAGAAAGGTTGAAGCAAATGATAGTTATGTTTAAATTTTTAAGAAATTGCCAAACTGTTTTCCAAAGTAGTTGTACCATCTTGTATTCCCACCTGCAGCACATGAGAGATCCAACTTTTGACCTACTCATCAACATTTGATCTGGTCAGTCTTTTTAACTTTAGCCCTTCTAATACGTGCATAGTGGTATCTTATTATTTTAATTTATATTTCACTAATGGTTAATGATGTTGAGCATCTTCTCTTGTGTTTATTTGCCTCCCATAAGGTGTCTGTTGCAGTTACTCAAGTACCATTTTAGAGCGAAAGCACCCACACGCAGTACGTTAATGAATGGGCATGGGTGTGTATTTCATCGAAACTTTACTTCCCAAAACAACAAACAGCAGCAGCAACGACAACAGCAGCAAAACAGGGAGCAGATGCGCATGTCCTTGGGATCGTAGTTTGCTGACTCCTGACACAGATGATCATGCTGTCTACAAATTAAAACGGATTTACCTCTTTCCAATCTGGATACTTAAAAAAAATTATTTTCATGCCTAATTGCACTGGCTAAAACCTCAGATGCAATGGTGACTAGAAATGGGGAAAGTGGATATCCTTGCCTTATTTCTGACCTTTGGGGGAAAGCATTTAGTTTTTCATCATTAATTATAATCTTAGCTGTAGGTTTGTAATGGGTACTATTTATCAACATTAAGAAATTCCCTCAGTTCCTCATTTTGAGTTTAATTGAACCAGCTTTTAGTTCACTAATTTTCTTCAATTTTTTTCTCTGTTGTCTCTCTCAAGAAGTTTCTCTCTGCTCCCGTTTTTTAAAAATCAGGAACAAATGTTAGATTTGGCCAAATGACTTTTATGCCCTTATTGTGAATGTCATATAGTTTTTCTTCTTTGTTAGTATGATGAATTACATTGACTGGTTTTTAAGTGTTAAGCCAACCTTGCATTCCTGGGATGAACCTCAGTTGGAATTTTTAAAATATATTTTTGGATTTGATTTGCTTAGATTTTATTTGGAATTTTTACATCTATGTTTATGAGATATATTGGTCTGTAGTTTTGTCCTAATTACTTTTTCTGGTTTGGCTATTAGGGTAACAACACTGGCCACATAGATTGAATAAGGTGGGAAATATTTCCTTCTCTTTTCTGAAAGAGTTTGTTCGTAATTTGTATTATTATTATTTAAAATGTTTGGTAGAATTCACCAATGAAGCTGCCCAGACCTGGAGTTTTCTTTGTGGGGAGGATTTTATCTTCAATAAAAAAAAAAGAAGACATAAATATATATATTCAGGTAGCTACTTCTTGAGTGAGCTTTGGTAGCTTGTGTCTTTCAAGGAATTTATTCCCTCTAAGTTGTCAAGTTGAGAAGCATAAGCTTACTCATAATATTGTCCAGTGTTCAGTTAATACGTGTACACTTGTAGGGATGCCACCTCCCTCGTTCCTGATGTTGTTTACAGGTCCCTTCTCTCTGTTCTCCCAGGTCAGTCTAGGTAGAGGTTTATTACTTTTACTGATCTTTTCATAGAATCAGCTTTTGGTTTTACTGCTTCTCTATTTTCCCATATTCTTTCTCATGATTTCTGCTTTGATCTTTATTATTTCCTTTATGCTGCCCACTTTGAATACAATTTTTCCCTCACTTTCCAATTTCATAGTGAAGAAGCTGAGGTCATTTATTTGAGACCTTTTTTCTTTTTTAATATAGGCCTGTAGGGCCTGCTTTAGTAGCTTACCACAAATTCTGACCTGCCATGTTTTCGTTTTTATTCAGTTCAAAATACTTTCTAATTTCCCTCTTGATATCTTCTTTGATCTATGGGTTATTGAAAAGCATGTTATTTAGTTTCCAAATATTAGGGATATTTCACATACCTTTCTGTTATTGATTTCTGTCTTTGTGGTTAAAACAGACTTTGTGTGATTTGAATCTTTTAAAACTTAATGTGACATGTTTTACGGCCCAGAATATGGTCTATTTTTCATGTGCACTTGAAGAGAATGTGTATATTCTGTCTCTGGATGAAGTGTTCTATAATTATCATCTAAGTCACATTGATAGTACTTTTTAAAATCTAGATCCTTACTGGTTTTCTGTTTACTTGTTCTATTAATTATTGAAAGAAATATATAGAAATCTGCAACAATAAATGGATTTCTATAGCTTTATTATTAGGTGCATCATTATTTAGCTTTGTTATGGGTGATTTTTTTTTAATCCTCACCGAGGATAAGTTTGATTTTAGAGAGAGTAAGGGGGAGGGAGGGATGGAGTGTGGGGGAGAGAGAGAGGGAAAGAGAGGGAGGGAAACATCAATGTGAGAGAGAAACATCCATGGGTTGCCTCCTGTACGTGCCCAAACAGGGCGTTGAACCTGCAGCCTATGTGTCCTGACCTGGAATGGAATCTGCAGCCTTTTGGTGCACAGAATGACGCTCCAACCAGCTGGGCCACGTAGCCAGGGCTGGGTGACCTTTTTTATTCTTGGTGATATTTGCTCTTAAGCCTAGTTTGATATTAATATAGCCACCCCACGTTTTCAACTAGTGTCAGCGTAGTATATCCTTTTATTTCTAACTTATTTGTATCTTTACGTTTAAACATGCTGTGCTTTTAAAAAACATCTGATCTGACAATCTCTGCCTTTTAATTGGGATGTGTAGACCATTAATGTAAATGTATAATGTGATTATTTATATAGTTAGTTTAAAGTTTATTCTGTTGCTCTTTGTTTTCTATTTGTCTCATCTATTTTGTTGCCCTTTTCCTATTTTTTTCTTTGCCTTCTTTCTGACTAGTATTTCTTCTCCTGTTATATCTCCTTTGTTAGTTTATGAGCCATGACTTGTTACCTTCAAACATTTAAAGAGTAGTGGTTACGTATTTTGTAGAATGCTCCATAACTGGGCTTTGCCTGATGTGTGCTCATGATTAGACTTGCGGTGTGGTGGGGTGGGTAAGAGAAGCCCAGAGAGGTGTAGTGCCCTGTTCATCATGTATATCAAAGGGCCCATACGGTCATCCTGACATGTTACTGATAACGTTACCTCGATCTCCAGTTCTAGGTGGTATCTTCCAGGTTTCTCTGCTGTAAAGTTACTATTTTTCCCTTTTCGAACTCTATTTGTTTGAATTCCGGCCGACGGGAGAGAGGGATTAGACTTCACCTTCTGGAGGAGGAGCATCAGATAATTTGTAGACATATGATAAAACCACAATAACTAATCAGTATTTGGGGGGATCAGATATTCTGAAGGTATCCAAATATTCCGTTTCACCTCAAGGTTTTCCAGTCGTTTCGGTGCTCATCAGTGGGCCTGGCCTGCAGGGCTCGTTACTCTGGTGTGCTGCAGATGGTTTTCTGTTTCCCTTGGTTTTTCTACATTTATTAATTGGAGTTCTTCCATGGAGAAGATTTATCCTATCATTGCCATTTATTTGCTTACTCGTTCATTTATTTATATTATCATGGACTCATGGATATTTATTTCATTCTTTGTGTTACAATCCAGTGCTATCATAATTTTTTTTGTTTTGTTTTGCTCAGATCTTCCAGCTTTAGCCACTGCAAGCTCTTCCAGTTTGGCTCCTGGTCTTTTTGTTGTTGTTTGTTTTAGCACTTCTTCACTTTGTGGTACTACGAGGTGCTCCAGGCTCATCTCCCTGCCCTGGCCCCAGAATCAGCCGTTCTCCAAGGAGCTCAACTCTCAGTACCAGGCAGTGGTATTTAGAAACCAAGATCTGGGCGCTGGACGTACCTGTGTTACTGAGGTGCCAGGCTTCTCGAGTCTCTTAGTAGACAGGGTTAGGGGATATACGTATTTATGCTAACCTATGTATATACACAGGCCTATATTTTTATTCCTCTGTTTGTTTATATATATAAAAGAAACATTTGTTTATACTGGTGTCTCTGACTAACCTAGCACTACAGAATTAATTCTAGCCTGTTCCCCTTGCATATTTATAACTTCGTTCTTTGTCACTGAGAAACTTGTCTTTCATTACCTGTGGCATATTTATAATTCTTATTTGTTCAATCCTGTTACACACGTAAAGTATTTTCAGCGTTGCTAACCCAAACTGCTGTGAGAAACACGTTTGTCACCTAGAATACAGTGTTTGCGTAACATTCTTCTGTTGGTAGCCTTGTGATATCTAGTCGAAACACTGTTTTCCAAAGTTATTTATGTCAACTCTTTTCTGCCCCATCCCCTGACATGAGGTTGTGTTATTTGTAATGCAATTAATTTCATTTATCCGAGTCTGCATTCCATCCTGATTCCCTGGACATCCTGGGTGATGTATTTTTCTCACTTGTGTACAGTAAAGTTCTGTCTTTGTGCCGTGCCGTTTTAAAGGGTTTGATGAGTGCTTAGCTGTGTATTTCCCGTGACAGTACCGCACCCTGAGAATTCCGTCAAGCAGCCTCTTTGTAGTCAACCCCAACCCCTCACCTCTTGTTTTAAAAAATTATTTATTGAAATAAATTATTTCATAGATCCGTATAGTGTATTTTGTTACTAAAATAAACCATAGAATGCTAAAGTTTTTTTTTCAGAGGAAATTTTGACATGAAAAATTATGTAGGTTTCCCATGGAGTCACCGAGTTCCAAGTTCCATTAGGCTGAAGTCAGCCGCGGAGAAACCCAGCTGAGAAGACCATCGTTTTGTTTTCTTTCTGTCTTAGAATGATAAAAGTCTTTGCTGTGGGCTCCCAGAGAACATTCTCCTCTCTGAATAAAATTTTCCTATCCATAGTAAAGCAGTTGCAGACCAATGAATGGTAGTCAACCACTTTAAAAACAAAGTCACCTGTCAGTGACAACTGTCCAAGGCCTGCCACCGTTAATATTTCAAAAATCCCTCACAGTGTAACGACACAGCCTAGCGGACTGTTTGGGTCTGTGTCCCATTTTGTTGTCTCTCCTCCGTTACCCTTTGCTTTCTTTCCCTTTTCTTATGTTCACACATATATGCATTTATTCAGTAAACTTTGTATATTTAGTCCTGACCGCATTTGTCATTATATTGGCCTGTATTTTTCCTTTGTCCTTAGAATGAGCTTTAATATAAAAATATTTGTTTTTAGCATCAGTTATATTTATTGAATATATATCCTGGTCTAAATTTAAATTATAAGCAGACAGAATATTTTTTTTTGAGGTAAGAAAAAGCAAGTTATATTGCTTTTTATATAATTTGTTTAGTCTGTATATGAATCAGTGGTCATCAATAGAAAAAAGGTTTCTCTACCTCTGTGTGAAAGAAGAAATACTTGACATTTTAAATCCATCCTTCCACCTCCGGTGGGACTGCACTAAAATTAATGTGAGCATGTGAGGCTTTCACATCTTGTAAAGACCATCACGTCCACTTTCCCTGTTCTCCAGCATCTCAGTCCCCGCTGGATTATTTCATAACATTTTTAAAGAAACATATTAAAACTAAAGCCCATGTGTTGTAGTTTGAATATTTTTCCTCTTGTGGATGTCAGTGGAATAAAACAAAATAAAAACAAATGAAATAACTAGTCTCTGCCTTCTATATGGTGGCTCTTGGCAAGTGCAGTCACTGCCCCTGTTCGAGCCGAGGGCCCCAAGGTGGCTCATCCATCCAGGTCTCAAGTAGGTGACCCTCATGCCCTGCCCGCTCCACTTGGCGCCTCTGACGGATGCCAAGACATAGTGGCTTAGAGAGGACACTCTGGAGGGGGCTCTGCAATGCCAGCAGTTGAGATGCACATGTCATTTTCAATTATTTCTCCAGGGCGCAGGAGAGCACACCTTCTCTCAGAGTTTTCTGATCGCCGAGTCTGTAATCACGTGTGAGATGGTGTTGCAAGCCTGGGCTCACAGAGAACAGCTCCGTGCCACGGTCGTATTCTCAGGGCACTTGTTGGGGATGATTTATTTGCAGATGAGGTATTCACAGAACAAGAAAATGCCTCGACACATGTTCTTTGTTCAGTCAAACATATTTATCATGCCTCAGTGCCTCTGAGATGGGCCTCCGTGCAACAGACAGGATTTTATGTGCTCGTCTGTGCTTTAGGGCCGAGAATACTTCACAGTTGGTCTAATTGGGCTGCAATTAGACAAAGTGATAGTCCAGGCTCATGTGAAGATGAGGACCCTCTCCACCCAGCCTTGGTTTCACTCCGGCTAGTTACTTCTCTGCAGGAGATCACTGCAGGTTGGCTTCCGCTGCATAGACTCATTGCGAACAATCGAAAAGACAGAGAAATCACCGCACGCTTACAGGAGAAGTGGTGCCGTCATCCCGGGCGATCCTTTCCCTTTCCTTCTCTTCCCCCACCGCACTCCTCTCTGCCCTCTCCCCCTCGGCTTCCCTTCCGTCCCCCTCTTCCCTTCCCTGCCCCCTGGTGCAGGCTGCTTTACTCATATTTTTACTTGGTGGTTTGATGCTGAAAGGGTGTGTGAGACCTAACCCTTCTTTTCTTCTTTTGGTATTCTGCTATGGCTTCCGTTGCTATGGCAGTGCTTTCTTTCCACAATAATTCTGGACTTTCTGCCGAAACTGTATAAACCTATGCATTAGAGATGGATGGGGGCTGAGGAGAAGCCCTTCCAAGGTAGGTGTTTCTTCAGACACTTCTAGTTAAGGGGGCTGCTACATGGAGTTTTACTCGGGTATTATCTGACTTGGTTAGTGAGACTTGGGGTCAGGAAATATTCAGTGACTTTGGTTTGAAGATAGAATTAAATAGAAATAAGATGGTTTCAAATCAGTGGCATCTGATCTGATGGCTTCCCGCGAGCGTAGCGTTGGAATATGACATGTTGTTGCGCCAGTCCTGCATTTAGCGTTGCCACTGAAAGTTTTCTGTGGAGTGAGAATACGGGCAGTGAGATTACAAAGACTTTCCTTGTAAACTTGAGATTTCAAACAGGAAGTGCCACAGCCATTGTATTAGTTAGGGTTCTCCAGAGACACAGAGCCATAGGATGAATAAAATAGGACAGATTTGATTTATATTAGGTATACATGGTTTATATGTATAAAGAGATTTACAATAAAGCACTGGTTCCTGTGGTTAGGGAGGCTGGCGAGGTAAACCCGCAGGGTGGGCCAGTAGCCTGGAGACCCAGGGGAGCTGAAGGCACGGGCGAGGTGCAGTGGCAGCCCGTCTCCTGGAGAAACCCGTCTTGTGCAGGGATGCCAGTCTTTTTGGTGGATTCAGGCCTTTCAGCTGATGAGGTGGGAGGAGGGGCTGCCCACGTTATGGAGGGCAGTGTGCTTGCTCCAAAGTTCACTAATTTAAGTGTTAATCTCATCCTGAAACACTTTCTAAGTTGACACATAAAGTGAACCATCACAGCCAGATTTATTTGGAATTCCATGATATTTGCTTGGGTCTTTTTACACTTTATTTTTAAGGGTCTCTTTGTATAACCATTCAGTTTAGCCACAGTAATAATGGGCAATCTACTCTTGTCAAAATTTACATTTAATTGATTTACTGTGTATTCTTGGCAGTGTGCATGGATGACTGGGCCTGGAAAATATTACCGACTCATACTTTCTCTCCTGGCTCTTAAATTCCTTAAAAAACTGGTTACAGAACTGACACATTGTTGAAAAGATGGTGTCTTAATGGGATATTTTCTTCTCTAAGCTGGGTTCGGCTAAGCAAGCATGCAGAAGAATAAAGATGTAAGTGCTGTCCACTGGAAGGCCTGCAGAGCCATTTTATATTTAGACTTGAGCCCCAGTAGGCCAGCGAGCTCCCACAGTGAGCCCTGCTGACGTGCGACCATGCCGCTCCAGCCCTGGTCAGAAAAGTTTCTTTTGAGCAGGAGACACACTGGACAGAATGCCAGAAGGCTAAAAATAGCTCTTTAGCGAGCCAGACATGCATAAACGATTTCTTAGTGAGCAGCACATCTGACTCAAAGTGAAAACATTTTCTAAAAGAACTTCTTTTCCCTTTTGCTTTACAGTAATAAGTATAAACCCAAATAAACTTAATTTTTCATGGAGAGGGAGCCAGCCATTGATTTTTCTCTTTTAGCTCTCTCTGCAGTTAAATGATAGTAGCCATTGTTAAGGAGAGAAGGCAGCCCCTTTATCTCCCAGCATGCCGTTCCCGAGCCAGCAGGCCTGCCTTGCTGGTAAGATCGGCCTTGCTTTCACAAGAGGGAAGGACAGGTGGTTTTCACGGTGAGACCTTGACCTGCCTGGCTGTGGGTTGAATGGCCAGCTTTGGCATTTAGTTTTCCAGGGACCCTCCTTCTGCTTCAGGGTTCTTGGGAACCCTGTGTGCAGGCCGAGGCTCTTGGGAAAGTGTGTCCAAGTCAGCCAGCCTCTACCGAGTCGAGGTCTGTGGGCTAAGACTAACACTGGCTCCCCATCGGTTAGGGCTTGCATATATTGTTTATTATGATATTTTATGTTGTCATTAGTTTCTTGAGTTCTTCAGGACAGCAAGGAAAGTGGACATCTTCCTCTTGCCCAGCGGTAGGGCTGCGCTTCTGCAGACACAGGTCTTGACTGGGGCTTGGGCCCTGACATATGAGTGACTTGGTAGGGTTTCCCAAATGCGGCGGCTCGTGAAAACCACCTGGGGCGCCTGGGAAAAAAAGATACAGATCCAGGCCCTTTCAACCCACTGAATTAGAATTTGGGGGGCATGTGCACTAGGGCCCGAGGAGGTGGGTTAGGAAATGGTATTTTAAATGACTGGCCTGGCATCAGATCCCTGGACACTGGCAGAATTGCTGGAAGGTCTCCTATAAGTGGGATAGGAAACTGCAGTTGTTGACCACAGCTGCTAAATTGTTCCAGATTACCAAAGGGAAGGGCAAACAAAGACACAGAAGTTCCAGAGAACAATCTGAGGAGCCCACGGAACGAGGAAGGCCACTGCGAGAGTTCGTTTCCTCTGCTGCCTTATCACCTCGATCTGCCTGCTCCTTCTGCTGCCGCTTAACTGTTTCCCCAGCTTCCCGGGAAGGAAGGGATGGCTGTGTGGAAGATGCCCTGCCATCTGGTTATCGTCCCAGGGGCTTTTAAAAGAGGGAACTTCCTTTGCAAACTCATCTAAGAAAGGGTTTCAGTAGAACAATGGGATGTAAGTTGAGGCTTACGGTTCTGAGTCACGTTTCCCTTTTAGTTCCAGATTCTCTGTCCCTTTTAGAACTGGATATTTTAATGATATGTTTCTTCTTATAAGAAAGATTATGAAAGAGAGCAGGGAAGAAGGGAAACAGGAGCCAGAACTTCTGGCTTTCGGTTTGTACTTTGTGCTTATAGACATTGACCGCCAGGTCCTGATCCCCTGCCCGGGAAACGGGTGCAGCCATTCTTACCTCCTGCAGAGCGAGGCTGGGAGGCTGGGCGGCTGGGCGGCTGGGAGGCTTACTAATTGCTGTTCAGGATGTGCTGTGAGACAACCCGAACAGTGCTTAGGAGAAGGCATAGTTCTTTAAATTTCTAGCATCCCTATGTACTTACCCTTTAGTCTCCTCCTGCTTTGTTAATCATCCAAGTGTCGGTGGAAGGAAGTCAAGTGTCTGTTTGTTCTTTTCTCAGCATTAGGCATCAGTCCTGTAGGCTGGGTTGACAGTTGTGTTCAGAGAAAAATATCTTAATGGTTCAGTTCTCCTTTTGAGCAGGACTATGAACTGAACTACAAGAAGCAGCTTACCCATCCCATGTGCTACGTGTCAAAATAGTGCTCTTTGTGAGCTGCAGGTCTCACTTCTCTGTGTCTGCCTGCCCTTCTTCCCCCAAGCACTGGTGACGGGCTCCTTCTGTGCACGCTACACGTGACCCTTCCCCAGCCCACCCTTATTGTCTCAGGAAAAGCGTATGTTTTCCTGGTAGACCGTAGTCCAGAGGAGGTGAGATACTTGTCATTCTTGGGCCCAGCTGCTACAGTTTGCTGCAGGCACTTTTACATGGACCCCTCTGTCATCTGTTTCTGAGAGCAGAGCGGGGACCTCCTGGCTGGGAAGGGCCTGTGCCTGTCCCTGCAGGGCAGTCCCTGTCCTGCGTCCTCAAGGCAGGGTTCCCAGCAGGCTGACTTCTCTCCACGGGAGCGCCTCGCTGCTCGGGCTCTTCCTTCGTGTAGCTTAGCCAGAGGCACGCATGTCCAGGGCGGGGCACTCGGCTGGATTGACCCGGGGACTGTGCAGATGGAGATGGTTCAGGAAGCCAGCGACAGAGCTGGGACAGCAGAACCAGTTTCTTGGTTAGGTCTCCCGATACAGAAAACCTCC
Source organism: Mormoops blainvillei (assembly GCA_004026545.1). NCBI lineage: Eukaryota > Metazoa > Chordata > Mammalia > Chiroptera > Mormoopidae > Mormoops > Mormoops blainvillei. The sequence goes on along the minus strand of PVJD01000907.1, from coordinate 256,679 downwards.
GCCATACTCCACTATTTATGGCATAGCGCCTGCGTTTGGAAGTAAATCTGTCCCGTGTGTCACCTTCTTGAATCCTGGTTTTGTCTCTTCCTTCCCAGGCCCTGCTGATTATACCTAGCTGTTGGGCCTTAAGGATATCAATAACTTCTTTCCCTCTAATCGCATGATACGGTTAGCCTCAATATATTGGACGTAACTTGGTCCTGATGCCTTGTAGAAAAATCTTGCCTTTGGACCATTAGTGTCATCTGACATTTGGGAAATAAGTGGTTAGATTGTAGAGGAAGGAAGAATTCTCAAACTTAAAAAAATCATCTCTTGCCACATTTCTTGTCAGGCACGCACACGTATTGAAAACAAACAAATGTTAGTTTTCTTCATGGTGTCACAGGGAAAAGAAGGAATTGTAGACAATACACTGTAATGGAAAGAGTGTTGGGATTGCCCTGGCTGGTGTGGCTCAGTGGGTTGGGCATCATCCTGCAAACTGAAAGGTCGCCGATTTGATTCTAATCAAGGACCCGTGCCTGACTGGGGTGCATGCGAGAGGCAACCAATCGATGTTTCCCTTGCACGCCAGTGCTTCTCTCTCTCTCTCTCTCCTCCTTCCCTTCCTCTCTCCGGAAAAGTAAATAAATACAATCTTTTAAGAAAAAGAAAGATTGTTGAACTTGGAGTCAGGGGACACAGTTTACATATTAGCTTTATCACTTAGCTGTGGGCCAGAGGCCAGTCACTAAGCTACTTCATTTCTAAATTGAAAATGATACTACTTGCCCTTACTGTCTTGAAGGGTGTTTTGAGGAATGAATTGGAATCTGCTTCACTTCCCTCCCCGCCCCTGGAACTGTGGTATCTCTGACAGCCTTGGTTTCACGAATAAGAAACAATGCCATCTTAAATCTCGATGCCTCTGCCAGGGCCACGAGGGAAAACTGGGACAACTGTAAGAGCATAGTCAATAAAAAATAATTTAAAAAAAAGCTGGATGCCTCCGGAAATGCAGAATTAGTTTAACATTTTTCCAACGAGCAGGCCCAATGGAAAATGGAGTGACAGCTGATGCTCCCAGAGTAGCATTAAGAAAGGCACAGAGGAGAAAAACAGGAAGGGAGCAGCGTGAGGCGGGCCTGTTTTGGGCCGGCTTTCCCACCGTTGTGCGACCCTCTCGGAGCTCCTTCGTGTCCCTCTGGGTGACGGGACCGCTGTGTTGGGTGCGAGATGCCTCCAGGCAGAAAGCACATATTGCCTCTCACAGCACATGTGCTTGTTAAAATAAAACCAGAGAGGCTTTTGGGTGTTGCTTACAGGAAAAAAAAAGAAATAAAAAGGGAGAGAAGAGGCTTTCCTCCTGGGTTTCAGCATTGGCTTGACACTGAACTAATTCTATAATTATTATCAGCTTGAGAGCACACCAGCCTGAGGTCGAGCCTTGTCCTTAAAATGATTGGAAATGTCATTCTGTGTGGTTTTATAAACCCTTTGTCATCTCTGCTCGCCGGCAGAGAGAGCCCCTCCGGGACTGAACCCCAGTGGCTGAGTCCTCAGAACCGTCCACCTCATTGCTGGGACTAAGTACTGTTGGACCAGAAGACCAGCAGCCTTTACTAGCTGTGAATTCCAGCGTATTTTGATGTTCGAAAACTTAGAATTTCTGGATTTCTTGTAAAGTCAGTAATCATTTTTGTGTTTTCATTTATTTTTATGCTTTTTCTTGATGCCTTTCAGTTTTCTCCTTTTCGATTCTTTTTGCCTCCCTTCTTTTTTCTTTCTTTCCTTCCCTTTCCTCTTTTGGCCTACATCCCCTTTACTCACCTTAGACCTCACACTGAATTTTCTTGGGATCCTCGTTTGTATCCTTTCACTCATGATATTCAGGGTTAGTATGTTTTCTGGCCACTGACCTACAGCCATTAAATTAGAAACTTACTGCCATGATTATCCTGATTCCAAAACCAGATGAAGACAAGACAAAGAAAATTGTAAGCCAGTATTCCTGATGAACACATGCAAAAATCCTCAACAAAAATGTTAGCAAACCAAATTTAGCAACACATTAAAAAGATCATACACCATGATCCAGAGGGGTTTATTTCTGGCATGCAAGGTTGATTCAACATTTGAAAATCAATTAATGTGATACACCACATAAAAAAAATGAAGGATAAAAATCATATGATCATATTAAGAGATGCAGAAAAGTCATCTGACAAATTCAAGCACCATTTATAATAAAAACTCTTAGCAAAATGGGAATAGAGGGAACACACCTCAACATAATTAAGAACATATCTGAGAAACCCACAGCTAAAATTATACTCATGACAAAAAGCTAAAAGCATTTTCCTTAAGATCAGGAACAAGAAAAGGATGGTCATTTTTTACCATTTTTATTCAATGTAGTATTGGAAGTCCTAGCCACAGCAATCAGAAAAGAAAAAGAAATAAAAGGCATGCAGATTGGAAAGGAAGTAGTAAAACTGCCATTGTTTGCAGATGACATGGTACTATGTATAGAGAGAACCCTAAAGATTCCACCAAAAAACTTCTAGAACTGATAAATTCAGTAAAGTAGCCAGAAATAAAATACACAGTTAGAAATTGGTTGCATCTTTATATACCAATAATGAACTATCAGAAGGAGAAATTAAAAGAATAATTCCATTTATAATTGCATCAAAAAATAAAATACCTAGAAATAAATTAAACCAAATAGGTAAAAGAGCTGTACTCAAAAAATTATAAGATGTTGAAGAAAGTGACAAAGATACAAATAAAGATAAAGATACAGCGTATGAATGCATTCACTGTGCTCCTGGGTAAGAAGAATTATCATCATTAAAATGTCCACACTGCCCAGAGCAGTGTATAGTTTCAGCGCAGCTTCCATCAAATGCCAGTGGTTTTTCTCACAGAACTAGAAGAAACAGTCCACTGCTTTATATGGAACCACAAAAGATGTCGAATAGCCACAGTAATCTTGAGAAAGAACAAAGCAGGAGATGTCACGCTACCTGATATCAAACTGTACTGCAAGGCTGTAGTAATCAAAACGGCATGGTACTGACGTAAAAACAGACACATAGATCAAGAGAACCGAAGAGAGAGCCTAGAAATAAAACCATGCCTTTATGGATAATGAATCTATGACAAAGGAAACAGGACCATACAGTGGGATAAAGACAGTCTCTTCAATAAATAGTGTTGGGAAAATTGAATAGATGTATGCAAAAAAAGTGAAACTAGACCCCTTCTTATCCCCATATATGGACTTAAATGTAAGTTTTGAAATCATAAAGCTCCTAGAAGAAAACATAGGCAGCAAACTTTCTGACATTTCCCTTAGCATTTGTTTTCTGGTATCTCTCTTCAGGCAAGGGAAACAAAATACAAAAAATAAACAAATGGGACTACAACAAACTAAAAAGTTTTTGCACAGCAAAGGAAACCATCAACAAAATGAAAATACAACATACTGGATGGAAGAAGGTATTTGCCAATGATACATCCCATAAGGGTTAATATCCAAAATTCATAAAGAACTCATACAACTTAACACCAAAAAGACAAACAACCCAATTAAAAAATGGGCAGAGGTTCTGAATAGACATTTCTCCAAAGAGGACATACAGGTGGCAATAAAGATTAGAAAAGATTCTCAACATCGGTAATCATCAGAGAAATGCAAATTAAAACCACAATGAGATATCACCTCACCCCTATCAAAATGGCTGTCATTAAATCAACAAACAACTAGTGCTGGCGAGGATGGGGAGAAAAGGGACCCCAGTGCACTGTTGGTGGGAATGCAGACTGGTGCAGTCACCATGGCAAGCGGTGTGGAGGTTCCTCAAAACATTAAAAATGGAGCTGCCTGATGACCCAGCGATTTACTTCTGGGGATATATCTGAAGAAACTGAAAACACTAATCTGAAAAGATATCTGCGCCCTATGTCCACTGTAGCATTATTTACAAAAACTAAGGTAAGGAAGCAGCCCAGGTGCCCATCAATACACAAGTGGATAAAAAAGCCCTGAAACACACACACACACACACACACACACACACACACACACACACACACACACAGTGGAATATTACTCGATCATAAAAAAGAATGAGATCTTACCATTTTCAATGGCATACCGGAACCAAGGGGTATTATGCTAAGAGAATTAAGTCAGAGAAAGACAAAGATGATGTTTCACTTATATGTGTAATCTAAAGAACAAAATAAATGAACCAACAAAACAGAAACAGACTCCTAGACACAGAGAACAGACTGATGGTTTCCAGAGGGAAGGGGTTTCCAGAGGGGAGGGGTATAGGAGCTGGGTGGAAAAGGAGAAGGGATTAAGAAGTACAAATCGGTACTTACAAAATAATCATGGAGATGTAAAGTACAGCGTAGGGGATACAGTCAATAATATTATAAAAACCTAAGTATGGTGCCAGTTGGGTGTTTGCAATATTAGGGGGATCACTTTATAAATTCTATGATTGTCTAACCATTTTGCTATGTACCTAAAACTAATATAAAATAATATTGAATGTCAGTTGTAATTGAAAAAATAAAATTAAAAAATTCTGAAAATTACTCTTCCTTGGGCCACTAGAAGGACTTTGGTTCCTATATAGGAAATATAACAAAAATAAAAGGGTCAAAAATGTTTATTTATCTTCAGGTGTTAGTGAAAGAAGAGTAAAGAGTTTCTAATAATTTACATTTGGGAAAATTAAGTGCTACAAAATCACACTGAAAGTCAATATGAAAGTTAAAAATAGGACTCAGATTTCTTGATAGTAGTACATAGTTTTGGCATACAGAAGAGCTTTGAAAATGGAATTACAAGTGCAACACTGAATTGTTACTTCTGTTTTGGGTTGGGCCACCTAGTTCCTTTGTGTTGAAAACACATTTTTTGGTCCTACTTGAAGAAATTAAGTGTTGGGAAATCATGGAGGAAGCCAAAAATGCCACTTTCCCAATTTATAACGAGAGCTACATTTTCAGAAGAAACACTGAAAGAACAAAGACAGCACTGGGTTTGAATTGTGACCCTTTGGCCAGGTGTGTCACACATTCTGCAGATTTCTGACTGCCTTTATCATATCGCATTGAACTTGTGTTACTCTTTTCCTCTTACAATCAATACCGCTTCCAAAAACTTCTTGCATCTTAAGTATGATGTTTGGGAATTAGAGGTGCAAAGATGATTAAGAGTAGCTGAAATAAAAACTGAAAAACCAGTAGGCGCAACAGTGCTGGCGTGGAGTGACATCATCAGGAGGTGGAGTAGGAATCTCCAGGCTCTTGTTCCCCCACAGAACCTTTGGAAAAGCAGACGAAAGCTGAGCCAGCTTTGCAGGGGCTCTGAAAACAGTCGAAGGTTTATAGCAACCATGCAAATGCCCAATCAAGAAGAAACAGTCTTCAGAGTGGCTGGAAAGTTTTATTAAAGACAAGCATGTTCGCCATGCCCCGCCCTCTGCTGAGCACAGCGTTTCCCCACAGCCATCCAAATTGGAGGGAGCAGAGCAAACCTTATTTGCAAATTATTGTGTACACCTGTACGGGGATACTTGAAGGACTTACACGAGGCGCTTATCTTTGTCTCACATAACTTGGAACAGAGGTGGGAAAAGCAGCAGCCAAGGTGACTACAAATTCTCCATTGCTTGAAGAAATTCCAGGAAGAGATACACCATAAACAGTAGGACATCTAAGACTTAGAAGATAAGTTGCAGTGAGACTGGGGAATTCGGACTTTCAAAAGCATCCGCATAACATCGCAGGGTGATCCCTACACTGACAGCAAACCTAACGAAAGGGCGGAGTGCCTGTGCACAGAGTTAATCTGCAATGACTTGGAAGATCTGGGGTCTCTTTTTTGTTTTATTTATTGTATTTTGTTGTTTTGTGTGTTTGTTTTTGCTTTTGGCATTCAAAGAAATCTTTATCAAAACAGGAAATTTCACTTATATGCATACTCTAAAGCTTAAAAGGGAATAGTGGTTGGGAAAAAATTCTTAGAAGTCTCAAAACAGACTGCTACAGCCTTCAACAGTAGTTATTTTAAACACACGTACGCAGAGAGAGCAACCCCGGGGGAAATAGAATCTGTTCTCTACAGTAACCACTTTTTAATAGTCAGATGCCCAGTTTTCAATAAAAACAACAACAACAAAATCACAAAGCATGAAAGTAACCAGGAAGACATGGCTCATTCAGGGGAAGGCAGCGAGTGAACAGCAGCTGCCCCAGAGGAAGCCCAGGCTTCACGCTTACTAGATGGAGACTTTAAATTATTTTTCTTAAATAAACTCAAAGAGCTAAGAGAAAACATTGAAAGGAAACCAGGAAAACATTATTTGAGCAACAAACTATCAACAAAGTGATAGAAATTATAAAAAGAAATTCTGGAGCTCAAAAGTACAAAATTGAAACAAAAACTGTACTGGAAGGGATAAATAGAATATGTGAGCAGGCAAAAGAAAGAATCAATGAACCAGAAGATAAGGACAATTTAAATGATCAACTCTGAGAAGCAGATAAAAAGAATGAAGCATGAACAGATCCTTTATTAGTTTGTTAGCCTTCCATAACAAAATACTACTTACCGAGTAGCTTAAACAACAGGAATTTATTTTCTCACAGTTCTGAAGAGTAGGAGTCCAAATCAAGCTGTAGGCAGGTTTGGTTTCTTCTGTGGTTTCCTCTTGACTTGTTGACGGCTGCCGTCTTGCTGTGTCCTCACATGGCCTTTCCTCTGTGCACACACATCATTTCTGTGTCCTAATCTAGTTTTATGACAACACTAGTAAGATTAGATTAGATTAGGGCCTCTAATGGCCTTGCTTTAATTAATCACCTTTTTTAGGACCCTGTCTTCACATGTAAGCGCATTCTGAGTATCAGAGGTTTCTTTTGTGTGTTGTGGGGGTAGGGGCACAATTGAGCCCATAACAAAGTCTAAGGGAATTGTGAGACACTGTCAAAGTGTCCAACATATGCTTTATGGGAGTATCAGGAGGATAAGAGAGAATGAAAGAGGCAGAAAGTTTATTTGAAGTAACTCCCCCAATTTCATTTATGTCACGGATCTACAAATCCAAGAAACTCAGTGAGCTCCAAGTAGAATAAACCTAAGGGGACCCACCTTAAGACAAATAATCAAACTGTCAAAAACTAGAGGCAACCAAAGAACCTTGAAAGCAGCAAAAGGAAAGTGAATCATCACTTCCAGGGGATCCTCAATAAGATAATCAGCTAATTTCTCATCAGAAACATTGGAGGTCAGAAGACAGTGGGATAATATATTTAAGGTATTGAAAAGAAAAAGAAAAAGACTGTAAGTGGAAACTTATATATCTGGCAAAACTGACCTTCAGAAATGAGGGAGAAATTAAGACATTCTCAGATAAACAAAAGCTCGAGAGGTTAATTACCACTGGACCTACTCTACAAAAAAAACAAAACAAAACAAAACCCAAAAAACAAACACGCTATAGGAGCTCATTCAGGTAGACATGAAAGAATACTAGACAGTAACTCAAAGCTGTGAAGATACCAAGATCTTCAGGAGAGGTAATTATACAGACAAATATAAAAGCTAGCCTTATTATAATTTTGGTTTGTAACTGTAGTTTTTATTTTCTACAGAATTTAAAAGACAAATGCATAAAAGTAATTATGAATCTACATTATTGGTAAGGCATCCAGTGTATAAAGATGTAGTTTGTGTCATCAGTAGCATAAAGGGGAAAACAGAGTAGAATTTTTTTGTATACAACTTAAGTTAAATTGGTATCAACTCCAATTTGTTATAATGTTAGGATGTTATAATAATCCTCATGATAACCACAAAGAAAATATAGAGAGAGCAGACACTAAGGAAGCATTACACTACCAAAAAATCAACAAAACACAAACAAAGGGCAGTAATGGAGGAAGTGAGAGACAAAAAATAATACATATAGAGAAGTAGCAAAATATTATTAAAGAATTTTTAATCAGCTAATTACTTTAAGTATAAATGGATTGAATTCTCCAGTCAAAATGCAGAGATTAGCCTTATATTATAAGATGCGTACTTATATTATAAGTCAAAAACTTATAAGAGACAATGACTAATATATTGATAAAAAGGTCAGTTTGCCAAGAAGACATATCGATTATAAACACATGCATCACACTTCTGAGCTCCATAATGTATGAAGCAAACATTGACAGGATTGAAGGGAAATGCAGGCAGTTTTGCAGAAATAACTAGAGATTTCAGTGCCCCACTTTCAGTAAGGGATAGATAAAGGTAGAAGGTCAACAAGGGAATAGAGGACTTGAAATGTAGACCAATTAGACCTAACAGACTCTACACCTAATAACAGCGGAATACACACTTCGTACAAATGCACATAGAACATTCTTTAGGATAAATCAAGTCTTAAATTTAAAAAAGTTAAGCCATATAAAGTACCTTCTCTAATTATAGTGCAGTGAAACTAGGAATAAATAACTGAAGTAAACTATAAAATTCACAAATGTGTAGAAAACAATATCATCCTAACCAGTGAGTGAGAGAAGGTACAAAGGAAATTAGAAAATACCTTGAGACAAATGAAAATGAAACCTACCAAAACTTATGGAATTAAACAAAAACAGTATTAAGAACTAAAATACTTAAATTTCAAGAAAGAAAGATCTCAAATAAACAACATTACACCTGAAGTAACTGGCAGAAGAATAAACTAAATCCAAAACTAGCAGAAGGAAGGAAATTAGTATTAGAGCTGAGATTAACCAAAAAGAGACTAGAAAAACAATAGAGGAAATCAATGAAAACACAAGTTGGTGGCTTTGAAAAGATCAACAAAACTGACAAATCTTTAAACAGATTGACTGAGGAAAAAAGACTTGAATTACTGAAATCTGAAAAGAAAGTGGGGAGGTAACTACTGATTTTAAAGAAATAAATAGAATAATAAGGGAATGCTAGGAACAAGTGTACATCAACAAATTGGATAACCTAATGAAATGGAATTTTTCTAGGACAAATTCCTAGAAACATGCAACCTACCAAAGTTTAGCCATTAAGAAATAGAAAATCTATATAGCCAGCCTTATAACTAGTAAGATTGGATCAGTCATCAAAGGCAGAAAACTTTGGACCACTTGGCTTCACTGGTGAATTGTACCAAACATTTAAAGAATTAACAACAACCGTTCTCAAACGCTCCCAGAGAATTGAAGAGGAGGAAATACTTCCTTACTCATTCTATAAAGCCAGCGTTACCCTAATATTAAGAGCAGGTGAAGACACTATAAGAAACAGAAAAACAGAGCAATATCCCTTATTATTGATGCAACACATTTTTTAAAATACTAGAAAACCGAATTCTATAACGTATTAAAAAGATTGTACGTCACAAATAAATGGGATTTGTTCCCAGAATGCAAGCATGGTTTAACACATGAAAACCAAGTAAGGTAATATGGCACATTAAAAGAATGAAGGAAAGGAGCCACATGACCATCTTAGTTGATGCAGAGAAGCATTTGACAAAATCAATACCCTGTCATCATAAAAATGCTCAATAAACTAGAACAAGAAGAGAACTTTCTCAACATGATGAAAGCCATATTGAAAACCCACGGCTACTGTCATGTGCCAGATAATGACATTTTGATCAACAATAGACCGCATATATGATGGCAATTCAGTAAGATTATAATGGAGCTGAAAAGTTCCTGTTGCCTGGTGATGGAGCAGTCATAACTTCATGGCATAACGCTCAGGTGTTTGTTGTGATGCAGGTGAAAGTAAATTTACTGTGCTGCCAGTCAAATAAAAGTAGCACACAATTATGTACGGTACCTATTACCTGATAATTATAATAAATTAAAAATACAGTATTTTCTGTACTAAACATTTTTGTGATTTTGGAGTGTATTCTTGTAAAACAGTATGCCCTGCTGTGCTGCCAGCCACCTCATACATGGCGTGCTTACTCTCTTCGATTGCATCATTTTCTCTTGTGCTTGATTCAATCTCACGTTATTTCATAACCTTAATGTAGCATCACTGTACAGTGTTTCCGACATCAACAGCAGGGTGCAGTAACGTCCTAGGACTCCACATTTATTCCGAACTCACTCGCTGATTCACCCAGAGCGACTTCTGCTCAGGCAGTCCCCAGTCATGGCAAGGGCACTTTAAAGGTGTGCCATTTTTTATCTTTTACATGGTGTTTTTACTGTACCTTTTCTATGTTTAGATACACAAACACTTACCATTTTGTTACAGTCGCCTACAGTATTTGGTGCAGTAACATGTTGTGCAGGTTTGTAGAGTAGGAGCAAGAGGCTGTCCCATACAGCCTAGGTGTGTAGTAGGCCTTGCCATCTAGGTTTATGTGAGTGCACTGTGATGTTTGCGCAACAGTGAAATTGCCCAGTGATCGGTTTCTCAGAACATATCCTCATCATTAAACTGTGCCTGACTGTCATTACTAATAATGAAAGACTGAAAAGTTTTCCCCTAAGACCAGGAACAAGACGAGGATATCCACATTCACCACTTCTATGCTACATAGTATGGGTATTTCTAGCCAGAGCAAGTAGTCAACAAAAAGAAATAAAAGCAACCCAATCTGGAAAGGAAGAAGTAAAATGATCCCTATTCTTAGATAACATGATCTTATATGTGGAAAACCCTAAAGATTACACCAAAAAAAACCACAAAACACAAAACAAACAAACAACAAACAAACCTATTAGAGCTAATAACGGGAAAACAAAACAGGAAAACAGAAAACAAAACCAACATACAAAAATCAGTTGCATTTCTACACACTGACAATAAACAATCAGAAAAGGGAATTAGGAAAACAATCCTATTTACAATAGCATCAAAAAGAATAACAAACTTAGGAATGAATTTAATCAAGGAAGTGAAGGACTTGTACACTGAAAATTACAAAACAATGGTGAAGGAAATTAAAGAACGTACAACTAAATGGAAGATACCCCATGTTTATGGATTAGCAAATTTAATATACCTAAAGCAGGTTTAATGCATTCTCTATCAAAGTCCCAATGCTGTTTTTTCAGAAATAGAAAATCACAACCTAAAATTTATATGGAATCTTAAGGGACTCCAAATAGCCAATGTCAGTTTGAAAAAAAAGATCAAAATTAGAGGACCACATTTCCTGATTGCAAAACTTACTGCAAAGCTACAGTAATCAAAACAGTGTGGTCCTGGCATAAAGGCAGACAAATAGACCAACGGATGGAACAGAGAGTCCTGGAATAAATAAACCCTTGTGTACATGATCAGATAATTTTGACAAGGGTGCTAAGACCATTGAATGGACCAAAGACCTAAACATAAGATCTAAAACTATAAAATTCTTGGAAGGAAATGAGGGGAAAATCTTCATGACATTGGATTTGGCAATGATTTCTTGGATGTGACACCAAAAGCACAGGCAACAAAAGAAAAAATAGATACATTGGATTTCATCAAAATAAAAAACTTTTGTACACTAAAGAACACTATTAAGGGAGTGAAAATACAACCCACAGAATGGGAGTTTATTCTTGTATTGTTGTTAATTAAATAATTAATTAATGTATTATTTTCCATCTATAAGCAACTGTAAGCCTACTTTTGCCCCACCTTGTATATGGAGTAATATCCAGAATATATAAAGAATTCCTATAACTTAACAACAGAAAAGTAAACAACCCAATTAAAAAGAGGCAGAGGACACGAATAAACATTTTTCCAGAGGTTTACAAATGGCCAGTAAGCACATGAAAAGATGTGTGACATCACTAACCTTTAGGGAAATGCAAATCAAAACCACGATGAGATACTAACTACACATTATTAGGATGACTTTTTTTTTGTTTAAGGAAGCTTACAAATGTTGGTGAGGATGTGGAAAAATTGGAAACCTTGTGCATTGCTGGTGGGATTGCAAATGGTACAATCCCACTGTGGACAAGTTTGGCTGTTCCTCAAACAGTTACACAGACAATTAGCATATGATCCAAGAATCAAATTCCTAAGTACACGCCCCAGAGCTGAAAGCAGGGATCAAACAGATACTTGTACACCACTGTTCATAGCAGCGTTAGTAACAACAGACAAAAGGTAGAAATAACCCAGTGTTCATCATCAGATGAACGGACAAACAACATGTGGTATATACTTACAGTGGAGCATTATCCTGCCTTAAAAAGGAATGAAATTCTGATACATGTTACATGGATGTGCCCTGAAAACATTTTGCTATGTGAGATAAGCCAGAGACATAAGAGGACAGATCCTGTATGATTCCACTTGTATGAGATACCTGTAGTAGGCAAATTCACAGAGACAAAGTAGAATAGAGGTCACCAGAGGGCTACTGTGTGAAGGAAATAGGGCGTTACTGTTTAATGGCTACGGGGTTTCTGTTTGGGATGGTGGAGGACTCGTGGAGACGGATGGTGATGATGGTTGCACAACACGGAACGCATGTACTGGACACTTAAAAATGGTTATAATGGTAAGATTTATGTTATGTATACTTTACCAGAATAAAACAGTTTTTTTACATAGTGATGTGAGAATGTGGAAAACCTAGATCACACATATAGATTACACATAGAAAACACAATAAAGTGAAGGAGCACCATCACTCACATTCAATTGTAAATTCTAACCAAGATAAAAATACCACATTTGGTGAACAGAACATCTTTCTGTTGCCCGGGCTCCCTGATATTCCCTGTGCACTTCTCCTAGGTGGATGGGAACAGCAGACTCTCACCTGCTGCTGCTGTTTAGAAAGCTCAAAAGCAAAACCTCAAAACATTGATCTTTAATGGAATGGTAGGAGCACATGGAACACCGGGAATTGAACCAGCGACCCTTTGGTTCTCAGGCCAGGGTGCAATCCACTGAGCCACACCAGCCAGGACTACGAATGACCAGTTTTAAATTGACTTTAAGAATGTAGTGTTTGGACATTCACCATCATCATTTTAGAAATATACAAGTGTTTTATGTTATAAAATGTTAAAATAATTATAGATTCGCAGAGAGTTGCAAAATTAGTACAGAGTGGTCCAGTATACCCTTCTAAGTAAAGAAAACTTTCCTGCAATGGAATTTTGGTACAACTCTGGAAAATTTTGTCAGTTACTTAAAAGAATATAACTACGCAGCAACGTACAGCTGAGTATTTGCACCCTTGGGCATTTATCCCAGAGAAAAGGGAACTTACATTCTTACAGAAACTTGTCCACAGCAGTTTTATTGAAAATGGCCCCAAACTAGAACAACCCAGATATTTTAAAGTGGGTGAATGGTGGAAACAAACTGTGGTACATGCATACTATGAAATACTACACAGCAACAGAGAGGGATGAAGTGGTGTCATACATGAGCTGGACGGATCTAAAGGGCACTATGCCGAATGAAAAAAGTCAATCTCAAGCTTTCAGTCGGGATGGCAGTGTAGGCAGACATGGCTCACCTTTTTGCACAATCACATCAAAATTACAACTAAACTATAGAACAACCATCACTCAGAAACATCAGAAATCTAGTTGAATGGAGATCTGACAACTGTGAGATCAAGTTGAATGGAAATATGACAACTATGGAATTAAAGAAACTACATACATCAAGACTGGCAGGAGCGGCCCAGACATGGAATGGGCTGGTCCCACACCCATGTGGATAAAAATTTGGGAGGGATTTCTCGGAAGCAAGGAGTCCCAGACCCATACCAGGCGCCCCAGCCCAGGGTTCCAGGGATGGGAAGGTAAGTCCCTGCAACTTCTGGTTACAAAAACCAGCAGGGATTGAGTCAGTGGAAGAAACTGCTAGGATCCCAAGCAGTTCCTCTTAAAGAACCAACACTCAGACTCACCCTCTCTGGGCTCCAGCACCAAGGTAGCCGCTTGAAGGGCACCAGTGGTGTGTAGGGAGAAACTGAAGTGCCTGGCATCAAGGTGAGTTGAAGCCATTGTCCCTTTGCTAAGCCCTACCCCCACAGAACCAGTAAGCTGATGTTATATCTGAGACTCCATCAACCTGGCTAATACTGTTTGACCTGCCGTGGAGGTCCCCAGAGGCTCCGCCCCACCCAACTTAAGGACCCACCCAAGCTGCTCTTCCACAAGAATGGCTAGTCTTAGCACGTAAATCCTATCAAACAAGCCTCAGCTGACTTCAGGGAGCCCTAGCAGCAGCCACATTAGAGCCACAGCTTGGCCTCACCTGGGAATCTCCAAGCCCAGCACAAGTAGCAGCCACCTCATTGCTTTACAGCTCAGGCAGGGTGCCCCTAGAGAAACACAGGTCGGGGCTGACCTCGGCCTGCACCACCCGGGAAAACCCAGGGCCAGTGCACCCAGTGGGCAGCTCCAGACCACATCAGAGCACCACCACAGCTGATCCTCCACAGATGATGGAGGTTGGTGCTCAGTGGTCACAGCCAGTCCTTGCAGCTGACTGGGTAAATCCCTCCCGTTGATCTGCCAACAGCAACTAAGGCTCAATGACAAGAGGAGGGTGTACTCAGCCCACACCGAGGGCGCACATCAAGTACCCACCTTGGGTGATAGGGGAGGCTGTGCCCCTGGACCCTACAGGACACCTACTACATTAGGCCACACTGCCAAGACATGGAGTCAAAGTGGATCTACCTAATACATAGAAACAAACACGGGGAGGCTGCCAAAATGAGACAAAGAAATGGCCCAAATGAAAGAACAGATCAAAACTCCAGGAAAAAAAACGGAATCAAATGGAGATAAGCAATCTATCAGATGCAGAGTTCAAAACACTGGTTATAAGGATGCTTAAGGCGCTTCGTGAGGACCTCAGCAGCATAAAAAAGTCCCAGTCAGAAATGAAAGATACACTAATTGAAAGAAAGAACAATTTACAGGGAAACAACAGTAGAGTGGATGAAGCCAAGAATCAAATCAGTGATTTGGAACATAAGGAAGAGAAAAACAACCAATCAGAACAAGAAGAAAAAAGAATCCAAAAAAATGAGGATAATATAAGCAGCCTCTGGGACAACTTCAAATGGTCCAACATTCGTATCACAGGGGTGCCAGAGGGAGAGAGAAAGGGCAAGAAATTGGAAACCTATTTGAAAGAATAATGAAAGAAAACTTCCTTAATTTGATGAAGGAAATAGACATGCAAGTCCTGAAAGTGCAGAGTCCCAATTATGATGGATGCAAAGAGACCCACTCCAAGACATACAATTAAAAGACCAAAGGTTAAAGATAAAGAGAGGCTCCTAAAAAAGCAAGAGAAAAGAAGTTAGTTACCAGATCACTGCCACATGGCGGGGGCCAGGGGGGAATGGGTAAAGAGGTGAGGGGACTAAGAAGCACTAGGAGGTCGTTACAGAATAGCCACGGGATATAAAGTACAGTATAGGAAACGGAGTAGCCAAAGAACTTACCCTGTGACCCATGGACACAAACAATGGTGGGGAGCTTGCCTTAGGGAGAAGGGGGCACTGGGTGGTGGGGGGCAAACGGGTATATATCAGGACAACTGTAGTAGCATAATCAATATAATATAATTTTAAAAAGTGAAAAACATCAATCTCAAAAAGTCACCTGCTATATATTTTATGTAACATTCTCAAATGGCAAAAATTATTTTAAAGTGGGATTGTGAGTTATTGGGGATGGGCAGAATTAGGCATTACAGGCATACCTTTATTGTTTCACAGAGATCGTGTTTTTTAATGAAAGTTGAAGGTTTGTGGCAGCCCTGTGTCCAGGAGGTCTGTCGGTGCTTTTCCAAAAGCATCTGCTCACTTTGCGTCTCTGTGTAATAAATTTTGCTAATTCTTGCTTTATTTCAAACATTTTCCTTGTTATGATATATGTTATGGTGATCTGTGATCAGTGATCTTTGATGTCACTATTGTAATTGCTTTGGGGTGCCTTGCATTGGGAACAGTGTACCTGGTCACCCCAGAGCTTTGGTGGAGATGGGCGATGAGATTGACGTCTTCTTGCCTGCTGATACGACACCCATGCTGCAGCCCATGGATCGAGGAGTAATGGCGATTTGCGAGTCTTATTGTATGTGAGGAATGCATTGTGTAAGGCTATAGCTGTGATAGACAGTGATCCCTCTGATCTGGGGGGGATCTGGGCGAAGAACATGGAAGACCCTCTGGGAAGGATTCACGATTCCAGGTGCTGTTGAGGACGTTCGTGATTCGTAGGGAGAGGTCTCAGCCCTCATGGGTGACTTTGAGGGGTTCGACTGCGGTGGAGGAAGCCCCTGGAGATGTGGGAATCGCAAGGGAATGAATTACAAGGAGTGCCTGAAGATGGGACTGAACGGCTGCAGCCTCGTGGTCAAACTTTAACCTTGAGGACTTGGTTCTTATGGGTGAGCAAAGATAGTAGGCTCTTGATGGAATCTTCTCCTGGAGAAGATGACGTGGAGATTGTTGAGTCGATAACAAAGGATTTATGTAGAATATTACATAAAGTTAGTTGATGAAGCAACAGCAAGGAGGTAGCGGGCTGACTCCAATTTTGACAGAAGCTCTGTGGGTAAAATGCTATCAAACAGCGCCACAGGCTGCAGACCACATTTTTCCTGAAGGGAAGAGTCCGTGTGGCAACCTTCATGGTTGTCTTATTGTAAAGAATTGCCACACACCCCCAGCCTTCAACAGCCACCACCCTGATGGGTCAGCAGCCATCGCCCTGTGGCCCTCCACCAGCAAAAACATTACAACTCGCTGAAGGCTCAGATGATGGTAGCATTCTTTAGCAATAAAGTATTTGTTAATTAATGTATGTATATTTTTTAAAAATATGCTGTGCACACCTCATCGACTACAGTATAGTGTAAACATGACTTATATGCATTGGGAAACCGCAGAATTCATGTGACCTGCTTTATTGTAGTATTGGCTTTATTGTGGTAGTCGGGAACTACCGCAATATCTCTGAGGATGCCTGTATAGAATCTTTATAAGTTTAAGAATTGTTTAGGAAAAGAATGAGAATTCCAAGGAAGGACTCTCAGCTTGGGACCTGTCGGACCAAGGGCCCAGCAGCTGTAAACAATCACTTAAGCTAGAACCTCACTTGCTCGTTGTGGCACTCTGTTCTTGACTCTTTCAGGGGTGTATTGTCTTCTAGGATTGGCGTGAGTAGGCACCTCTGACTCTTTTCTCGGGGAGCTGGGCAGGAAGGTGGTTAGGGCAAGCGTTCTGAGGAAGTGAGGAGCATTCACCTCTGCTGCAGAGTCGAGGGATGAGAGGGATGATTATTTCCATTATCTGGGGCTACGTTATCTTAGCTGCTTTTTGGTTGTAAGAAAAAAAAATCACTCAGTTTACCTGAGAGATTTATTGTAAAGAATCTGTCTCAGTTGGCTTGATGGAGACTGGGCATTGCTGTGGGCACCGAAGTGATTTCAGTGTTATCTTTCTTGTCCTCTGGTTCATGTTACCAACTCTAGTGTTTGAACCATTTGAATGAGTCAGCCTATCTCTTTTTACTCCAACTCTGCTTCTCTGGTGACTGTATAAACTGTTTCATTCGTTCGTTTCTCTTAGCTTCATACTTAAAAGAGAGGATCAGATTGGGTTGTGTAGTTATTGCCCAGTCGGGCAAAGTTCTCATGCGTTAGTTGCTCTGAGTCCCCTTCGATGGTCTTTGGGTCAGAAGCTGGTCCCTGGTCATGGTCATTAGTAGCCAGAGCTTCGGGGTCTCATGATCATACTATAAATGGCTGCGGCCACTTTCCCTGGAGAGTGTGGCCTTGGTAGATATTCAGAGCTTCATCTATTACTGTCTATTCATGGGTCCCTGGGAGCTTTCAGATTGAGTGGGAGATAGAAAGTGCTGTACGTGATTATGGTTAACCAGAACAAAGTAATACTAACATGCCGCTCTGCGACCTTTGGGAGAACAGAGTGGTTTGTTTATTTGTTTGTTTGTTTATTTATTTATAGAGGGGAAGGGAGGGACAGAGAGAGGGAGAGAAACATCAATATGCAAGAGATACATCAATCAGCTGCCTCTCTCACACCCCCAACTGGAGACCCAGCCGGCAGCCCAGGTGTGTGCCCTGACTGGGAATTGAACTGGCGACTTTTTGGTTCGCAGGCCGGCGCTCAACCCAATGAGCCACACCTGCTAGGGCTATTTATTTATTTTTACAGAGGGGGAAGGGAGGCAGAAAGAGAGGGAGACAAACACTGACGTGTGAGAGAGACATCGATCGGTTGCCTCTCCTACACGCCCCCAACCGGGGACTGAACCCACAACCCAGGCATGTGCCCCGACTAAGAATCAAACTGGCGGCTTTTCAGTTTGCTGGATGACGCCCAACCAACTGAGAGCCACACCAGTCAGGGCAAGAGGGGGGTGTTTTAGAAACTAACAGCAGCTCAGATACATTGCACTTCCGATTTTACCCCTCTTTTTTATTCTTAAGGTTTTTGTTACAATTATTGAAATCTTACTAAAGAAAGAAAGGATCAAAATGAATATTAGAATGTGCACATGTAGTGGAACCATTAAATATGATTAAGAAACAAGAAAAGGACGGATCATTGTTGTCTGCAGTCCACTTCAGGCAAAAGGAGCTAGAATGCACCTGACAGCATCGCTTGGAGCCGGTGCGCCGCCAGGGTGTCTAAAGCGCACAGCCCTGGCTGCTAGTCGGGGGCACTGACCTCCTTCCTCTGAGACTGTCGAGTGAAAAATGACAACAGCCAACACAACCACAGCCATCCAGCGTGAATGATCAAAATTATACCCCCCCCTTTTTTTTTGTCAGATCAGTAAAAAAATATATTTTCTGGTGTGCCACAGAATTTTAGTGATTAGTTTATGTGTGCTGTGAGATGGAAAAAGCTGAAAATGTTGCCTTAGAGTGTAAGTCTTTCTGCACATTTTCTTTGTCTGATACGGCCAGTGAAGATCCACTGACCTTTTTAAGAGTTTTATGTTATGAAGGCCTTCTTTGGGAGTAGCTTGTTTTCCTAGGGACCAAGAAGCTGAAGAATGACATTTTGTGGGTGATCAATGTCACCTACTTGATCTTCTCCCCAAGAGAATTGATTGAGACATTTTGAGACTGTGAAGAATGGTTTCTAATATTTATTGAAACACAGAGAGTTCAGTGTGAGTTTTGAAAGGGATTACCTTGCAAATAGCACATCTTGATTTCATCAATAGCTTCATTTGGCTTAGCTTTATGATACTTCCGTGCTTCCCCCTTTACTAAAGGCTGGTGAAAACGTCGTAATGGATGGGTCTCCCTTCGTTGGATATGTGTCTAAGCACAGGAAGTGGTCCCCGAGGAGGTTGATAACTGTAGGCAGGGAGGGATGCCAAGTTACCAGGCCAAGGGTTTGGACCTTATCGAATCCGCCAAGAGTGTGTTTGCCGGATTTGAAGCCCAGAGGAGGAAGAGGGGCAGGAGGGAGGGGTGACAAGAAGGTGGCCCGTTTGGCTCTGGGTGATAGATGTCGAAAGAATTAACGGTGATTCTAAGCAAGAAGGAAACTCTTAGAGGAGAGGCCCTTAAAGCCCCAGGGAGCTTCGTGCTGGGACTGACCGGGAAATTGAATTCTCAGAATTCTCTTTTTCTTGGTTTCTTCCAGTGAAGGCCAGGCTGCGAGAGAAAACTGTTAACTTGCGGCATCTCTCCAGGAGTCTTTGTTGTGGAATGTAATATTTTTCTGTCCTTTGTCGTGCGTGATTAAAGCCTACGTGGAAGGGGAAAATCTGACCTCGGCCCGAGGGCTCTTTGCCGTTTTAGAGTCGCATTGTCTCTGATTTTACCTCTTCTTCCCTTCAGGCTGCTTGCTAGGAGCCGTGAATCTCAAATCCAGCAACCGAAACCCGGTGGTACCAGAATTTGAAAGTAAGTCCTGGGGAGACTGTGTACGAGGGGAATGGGCACCATCTAATGGACATTCTGCAGCCTTGCAGCCAAGCGAGGACGCACTCGCACGTACATGCAGTGCCAGAGAGACGTTCCTGGGGGCGGCGGCGGCTCCCAGCGGCGCGTCGGGGAGGCCCCGCGTGGCAGCCCCGGGGACGCCGCGCGCGCTGGAGTGGCTCCAGCCTGGTTCCCGGCCCGGCTTGGCCCTTACACGGCAGCGGATTCCTCACACACAGGGGCGCGTGACGGGGAATGTCTGCTCTGTTTAGTCAGGGCTCTCGCTAATCGTCTTTATTCCTTTTCGGGCTCCGATCTTTTCTTGGAGTCTGGAGAGAGCTGGGTCTTTAATCCGCGTAGGCCTCTCAAACCAGAGAGCTCAGGCGGCGGGGGCGCGCAGGGGGCCCGAGGCCCCTCCGTCTTGCCTGAGGACTCTCTCTTTTTCTCTTTGCTCGTTAGGTGTGGAGCTGTCTTGTATCATTACAGACTCACAGACGCATAACCCCAGGATCGAATGGAAGAAAATTCAAGATGCCCAGACCACATATGTGTTTTTTGACAACAAAATTCAGGGTAAGGTCCTGTAGCCCTGTCCGTTGTCTACAAGGCCCAGACGTGCCCGTGTGGCCAGAGACTCTTTCCTCTGACAGGTCCTGCCCCTGTAGCCAGGATTGGTTTTTTGTCTTGTTTTGCTTTACCTACGGAAAATGCAAACATGTAAAGGTGATGAGAATAGCATTACCTTCCTGACCCTGTCACCCAGCCTCAACAGACACCAACTCACTGGGATTTAATCTCTCTGCAAAACGTCTCTGGGAGGTATCAGAGTGAGCCTTTTCATGGGCCATCTTTCTACCATGATCCACGACATTAGTGATGGGAGTTAATCAGAAGGACCATGTGGAACAGCAAGGAGACATGCATTAGTATTCGAGGGGCATTTACTGGGTGTGAGGGTGCCGCACTGAGAAAGCACCTGTGGACCATTTGGCAGGATGTTATTCTGTGTTAGAACACAGGTAAGCACAGGGCGCTCTCGGCTTGCAGGAAGTAGGGCCGGACAGGTGGTTATGAAAGGCTTCCCAGAAGTGACCTTTAGGCAGACATACAAGGAAAGGCTAGTTAGCCGGGCCAGTGGTGACGGTGGGATGGTAAAGGGGTCGGGCAGGAAAAAAGGTTGTGTATAAAGATGTAGCAGCGGATGGCAGCTTGGCTTATTGGAGACACCGCATAGGCTCTGCCACAGCTGGGGCTTAGACAGGAGGGGGCGTGGGGCTCCGGGCAGAGCTCAGAGGGGTGCCAGGGCCAGACAGCAAGCAGTGCATGCCTGGCGAGAAGGGACAGGCTCCTGAGGGCCCACGGACAGATTTGAAGAGGGAAGTGGCATGATTACTCTTGTGCTCTGGAATGACCAAATCGGCTGCTTTGTAGAGAAGAGTTTGGAGATGGGCAAACCTTGGAGCAGGGCTGCAACTCAGCCTTCCTTAGTGGAATCCCGGAGCGAGTTGCTGGTGTCCTGAGCCAAGGTCGAGGCGGTGGAGAGTGAGAAGAGAGCGGAGGCGTTGCTGGGAGTTAGCTGTCACAAGGGCGGAGGGGAGTCACACGAGATGAAACGGGAAGTGGGACAGGACCCCCAGTCTGGGAGGTGGGAGGGAGCGAACGTGAGGCACACATGCAGCTGAGTTATAAGCGGGGTGGCTTCGGAGTTCTCAGAGAAGGTGGTGGTTGAGATTTCAGAGATGGGAAAGAGATTCTGGGGAAACACCCTAAATTCATGGTGTTACTGCTTTGGGTCCTCAGTGTCATCTGGAGTTACAGGCTCTGAAGGGTGGTTTGGCTTTCCCACCAGCATCCTCCTTCACTTCTTATTTTGGAAGAGAGAAATGTTATTCTCAGAAAACAAATCCATTTTCTCTGGCAACTTAATCTGTTCCTGATAAACCCTGTTCATGCAGTTTTGATCATCCGAGAAACCAAATGGGAGTTTTCCCAAAAAACTTCCTGTTTCTGGGAATTAAATACCTTACTCTTAGCCCGCAGGATGAGGAGACCAGTCACCACACAAAGTATGAGGGCTGGAGGGGAACCCCAGTCTGCTTGGTCTTTTTGTTGCCTCAGCACAGGACTGTACCTCAAGCCCCCTGATCAGCTGTCATTCGCCATTTGATTACATGGTACGAGTTCTGATCCTCCACTAATGGCCACTGGATAGCAGACCTTCGTATTTGGGACTGTTTGTCCTCTACTATAAGAGGTTGCTGTTATTATATTACAGTAAAGCCTTTTCACTAAATAGTGGGTTTAGTAATAATTAGTTTCTACTTTTTTGTGTCATTTTTCCCCCCTAACTTCTTCCCTTGTCATTCTTAAGGTTCTTCATGCTTCTTTGAAAGAGTTACTGTGTCTTTTTCTGCTTAAAAATGTTTTAAAACCGAGATGTTCATATAGCATAAAACTCACTTTTTAAAAGTGTATATCTAGCAAAGACATATAACTGTCATTACCGTCAAATTCTAGAACACTTTTATTTGCCCCCAAAAGAAACCCTATACCCATCAGTAGTCAACCGCTCCCCATCTCCTCTACCTGGTCCCCCCGGCCCCCGCCCTTTCCCCAGCAGCCACTGGTCTATTTTCTCAGCGGGGTTGCCTGCTTTGGATGCTTCATGGAAATGGAATCACATCCCATATGGTCCTTTGTGGCTGACATCTTCTACTCAGCATGTTGTTTTCAAGACTCATCCACGTTGTAGCATGTGTCAGTACTTCATTTTATAAAATATGGATCAATAAGTTACTGTTTCATCACTTCATGTACCTTTGGATTATTTTCACCTTTTGGATGTTATCGATAACGCATTTATATTCAGGTTTTTGCGTGGATGTCATTTCTTGGGAATAAACGACCAAGAGTACAGTTGCTAGGTCGTATAGTAGTTGCATATATAGGTTTGTGTTTTTTTAATGAAACTGCTAACTGTTGTGCAAAGTTGCTCTACCATTTTATATTCCTTCAGCACTTTATTCCCTACATCCTCACAAAAACTGTGGTTGTCCATCCTGTTGATTCTAGCCATCCTAGCGGGTGTGAAGCGGCACCTTGGTGTGGTTTTGATTTGCATTTCCCTGGTGACTAAAGCTGTTGAGTGTCTTTTCATGTGCGTATTGGCCCTTTGCAGATCTTCTGAAGAACGTCTCTTCAAATCCTTTGTCCATTTTAATTAAGTTATTTGTCTGTTTACTGTTGACTGGCAAATTCCTTATATACTGGCGCTTGGTTTTATTGTTCTTCACCTTATTGTGCTTTACAGATGTTGGGTTTTTTAACAAATTCAAAGCAAGACCCTCCACCAACAAAAAGATTAAAATTTGCTTTTTTGTGTTACTCGCTTTATTGCAGTTATCTTCAAGGTGTTCAGGACATTAGTCCTTTGTTAGATACACCATTTATAAATATTTTCCCCCATTTAGTAAATTGTGTTTTCACTGGCTTGTGTCCTTTGAAGCACAACAGACTTTATTTTTACAAAAGTCCAGTGAAGGTGAATGTAACTGTGTGCGTGAGAGAGAGTTGTGCTTGAGAGAGAGTTGCGCGTTCCTTTGGTGTTATATCTAAGAAATCATTACCAATCCAAGGTCATGACAATTTATATCTGTGTTCTTTTCCTACAAGTTTCATAGATGGAGCTTTTCAGTAAGGTCTTTGGTGTATATGGTGTGAGGTAGGATTCCAGCTTCATTCTTTTGCATGTGGGGATCCAGTTGCCCCAGCACCATATGTAGCATGCTGGGGGCTTATTTAATGGTGTTTGTTTAATATTTTTCCTTTTAGTGGGAACCCCTGCTGACAATGATGAGAAGGAAACGAGGTCCATGCTTTAAAAACAGACACACATATGAGTCCTCTTACACACCAGGCACTGTTTTGGTGCTCGGTGTCTTCAGAGAGTTCACCTCTGCTATAAAGGAACAGAGATAGGAGCCAGTCTGCAGCCTTCCTGAGGCATCAAATGCTGACCCCTGAAATCACCTTCTTTAAGTGGCAAAGATATCTTTAAAGAGTCTTTTAGTGCCCTGTGTCTTCTTTGTATAGGTGATTTGGCAGGTCGTGCAGAACTGTTTGGGCAAACCTCTCTGAAGATCTGGAACGTGACCCGAACAGACTCAGCTCTTTATCGCTGTGAGGTGGTTGCTCGAAATGACCGCAAAGAAATGGATGAGATCGTCATTGAATTAACTGTGCAAGGTAGGGACTCACGTGAAGCTACAATAGGTTCCCCCTTTCAGGCTTCCTGAATCTGTATATAGAAGAAAAAAAAAAAGATGGACACTTACGTTCTTTCCGCTGGTAGCCACAGCTCCGAGGGCATCACACGACTTAGGGAGGGAGAGCATGGGCACCGGAGAGCGCTGGAGTTGGGTGGAGGGTGGGATGAAGGGGAGCTGCTGCCACTACCTCCACCAGCTGTAGGCGGTGCTGCTTGGGGAGGTGGAGGCCTTGGGAATGGCTGTGGGTTACACCAGGGGTGGGGACTGGGCTGCGGGGGCGCATTTCAGGTGGCAGATCACACGCAGTCTGCAGGCTCACGTGACCATGGGGATGGCGGTATAGACCCCTTGGTTGGCTTTCTTGGTTTGGGAGCGCATGTAGTGCAGCCTCTGGTAAGAACGCAGCCGTGTTGCTGATTTTAAACACCAACCTGTATTTCTCCTGCAGTGAAACCAGTACCTCCAGTGTGCAGAGTACCAAAGGCCGTGCCCGTAGGCAAGGCGGCCACGCTGTACTGCCAGGAGCAGGAGGGCCACCCCCCACCTCATTACAGCTGGTACCGCAATGACTTGCCCCTGCCGAAAGATTCCAGAACCAACCCCAGATTTAAAAATTCCTCTTTTCTCATGAACTCTGAAACAGGCACTCTGGTAAGATCCCTTCAGAGAGGCGAGGATGGAAACGTCTTTGCCGGGGCAAGGGAAATCTCTTGTGGAAAGAGCAGCTATTAGGAGAGACAATGAAACCTTTTAAGGTGGGAGCTAAGAACCCACATCAGAAATTCTGCAGGGAAAGGTCCTGATGTGAATATCCAACTGTAAAACTCGTGAGACAACCAGAGACATTGGGTAACGGGCGGGATGTTTGAGATTAAGGAATTGTTTGTTGCTTGAGGCATGATTATGGTATTGTAGTCATGATTTAAAAATTCATATCGTCTAGGGACACTTATTGAAGTATTTGTAGATAAAATGTGTCTGGAATTTGCTTGAAAAGGATCCAGGTGACTTGGTGGGAAGGGGTGGGAGATGGGGGAATAAATGAAAGCAGATTGGTTGTGCACAGAGGACAGATGGCCCGCGAGCTTATCGCACCAGGTCCCTGGGACAGCCAGGACTGCTGGTCTGCGGTGCACCTCACTACGGCGGGCAACCAGCCGGGTTATAGAATAGGATCCCTTGTGTTTCTGTTGCCAAAGCGTGGCTTGAGGAACAATCATTATCAGGGTCCCTTCACCCGAATAAGAGTCTGGCTCTGCGTCTCATTCTGGATGCTGCCAGACTTGGCTGTCTCCGTGTTCCAAGGGGCGTCTGTTGTTCAGAGCTCTCAGGCAAGTGTGAGGAGAGACGATCAGGAGGAGACCCCAGACAGTGACCCGGAAGCCAAAGGGGAGCCAGGAGCCGACGAGCAGACACTTTACCGTGTTCTGGGCTCAGCGCGTCGGCGGGCGGGGCGGCGTCTTCTTCCCCAGCCCTCGGAGGGCTGCCCTGCCCCGGCCTCACTGCCGCCTTGCGTTTCCTGGAGCAGGTTTTCAGCGCGGTCCGCAAGGAGGACTCGGGGCGGTATTACTGCATCGCTTCCAACGACGCGGGCTCGGCCAGGTGTGAGGAGCAGGAGATGGAAGTCTGTGAGTGGCTTTTTGAAAAGATTTCCTCTGAGGAGTGGCAGGCGGCTAGAACATGTTAAATTTAGCCTTAGACTGCCAGATTAGACAACTCTCCTGCTTTCTCCTGTAGATGACTGGATCCACCCAAATCCACTTGGGCACATTGAAAGATGAGAAAGTTCTGAGTAACAGCTGAATGACTAATAAGTGGTCCTCGCAATATGTTTATCTCCTCAAAATAGACTTCCTAGAGCCTTTTGGTGTTGGACACATGGCTAATTATGTTGCTTTGAATGGAGTTTAATCAACTCCATTACTTTGTAATTGATAAAAACATAAGGTTGAGTAAAGTCCTCAGAAATTTACCCAGTTGTGACCATTTTGCAATAAGCTGAAGCGGAGTTCTGGCCCCTGTTGTGCGATGATGCTCCCTCTGTGGTGTTGCTTCTGAAGGGGAGGTGTCAAGCCAGAATGGGGGCGGGCGGGGCACGTCAGAAACACCTGGGGACTCGCCAAGTCCCTCCCTCCTCCCCACAAGAAACCACCCCCGAGCAGTGCTTGCCAAACTCACGCGATCAAGAGACTCATTCGGGACTACAGTTCCACCATCAGAGTCCAGGCCACCCCCGCCCCGTGGATCCATGTCCAGGGGCGGTCAGGATGCACCTGTGTGTGAGCCAGTGTTCCAGGCAGTCCTCCTCTGTCGGAGGAGGAGGAAGGTTCCTGGTCTTTGCTCCAGACCTGCTGAATTTCTAGGGATGGAGCTTGGGAATTGCAATTTTAAAATCAAAATTCCAAGTTGATTTTTAAATGTGCTCTCACACTGAGACTCACTCCGCTGGGGTCAAGGAGAGTTTTAACCACTCCCTTTGACTGATGGGTCCCCTGCATGTTTTTCATTGCGTTTTTATTTGGACAAAGGAAACAGTCCTTAGTGCTCTCGTGCTGAATGTGACCGAGTCCCTTTGCCCACAATGCAGAAATGAGAAAATGGAGTCGGGGGTTTCTGCCTGGGGGGCCCTTGGAGGAGAGGCCCGGCACCCAGTGAGGGTCTTGTTTTCGCCTCGTATTCATTACTGCTGGTAACTAGCTCTCTTTCCCCAACTCATCCACAGCCAAGGGAAGCCCTGAAAATTAGGAATTTTTCTTCCGAAAGACTCCCGGCTCCTAATTCTGTCTTTACAGTGTATCCATGTCCTCCATTAATGATATTTTTGGGGATTTGGCCAAGTGATGTTTGGCCTTTCATGCAATGCCAGGCCCCATTCAATGTAGCAGTGAGTGGGACAGCATTTGACTGTAGAGGTCTCAGCACTTTCCACAAGTGAGATCAGGGATTACGGTGTCCTGTGTGTTGGGAAAGAAAGAATTGCACGTGTTCTCACTTTGTTCTTCTGTCTGGGGGCCTGAGGGGAGGGGGCGGGGTGCAGTAAGAGTAAGGCGGCGGGGAGGCACAGCGGGCCTGGGTCTTGGCGAGAGCAGGCAGCGTGTGCCCTCCCTTCTGTCAACTTTCCTTTAACCCAGACGACCTGAACATCGGCGGGATTGTTGGCGGGGTCCTGGTGGTCCTTGCTGTCCTAACCCTGATGACAGTGGGCATCTGCTGTGCATACAGACGTGGCTACTTCATCAACAACAAACAGAGTGAGGAAAGGTGAGCCTGTCTTCCGTAGAAAAATAAAGTTCAATTTGGCATTGATATGGGAACCAGTAATCACCAAACTACCCTCTTCTCTTCACAGCTACAAGAATCCAGGGAAGCCGGATGGAGTTAACTATATCCGGACGGATGAGGAGGTACGGACGAGGGGACAAAGCAGGGATCATGTAGGAAACCTACAAGTCAAGGTGTGCCCAGCAGGGACGATGACATTGCTCCTTGGAAACCAAGTTGAGTCCCCTAGGAAAAAAGATTTCCAAATTATATTCCAGACCCTGAGCTCTTTAGCCTTCACAATAACATGTCCATGCTAGTGGCCCTTACAGTTGCAAGCTTTTGGTGCTGCTTGTTCAGAATGAGTCACCCGGTTTGTTTTGCCAGTTTCTTCTTCCGGGAATGTGCACTGGACTCGACCACCGTCTTCCGTCCCCTCGTCCCGGCAGGCAGGGGGGCTGGTAGAGGATAGCTGTGTTCTAACTTTCTGTTGGCCTTGCAGGGCGACTTCAGGCACAAGTCATCGTTTGTGATCTGAAACCCGACGGTGTGGCTGAGAGCACACGCAATACCTCTACTAGAAACGTCTATATAGAGCAGCTCGGAGTGAAGTGCACTTGGACAGAGCTAGACACTCATACAAAAGCTTTTTGTTTTGGCCAAAGTTGACCGCTACTCCTTTCTTACTTGTTAACAAGCCACATAAATAAAAGAATTTTCCTCAAGATGGGCACAGTCTTCACAAGGAAAAGAAACTGAGGCTGTCTCCGGCCTGGCTCCCCGCGGAGTGTGAGGGTGATTGTGCAGCTCTTGCTTGCAGACTCTGCTGGGCACTCCGGGCCCAGGGGGCCAGCTTGGCTGCCACTTGCCGTCATCAGCCAGGGTGACCACCATGTGAGGGGTGACGAGCAGACTGTGTCACGCCAGCAGTGTAGGGCTTGTCAGTGTGAGTCCCCGCATGAAACCCTGCAGCTGCGGAGAGAACCTGTGAACCAGAAGAGAGGCTTTTTCTGCAGTGAGCGTGTCTCACTCTGGCCCACGGACAGTCCTGCACCGCTTCTCGTTAAAGGCCTTCGGTGATCAGTGTTACGGTGTCCACCTTGGAGAATCTTCCTGTATCAGCATTTTAGAAACCAACCGAAATCAGAAAGGTGGACTGCTTGTTGAAGAAGGGCCTCCTTCCCTGTCAGAGCCCTGCTTGTCCGTGTAGGTTTCAGTATTTCAGGGGGGGCCTCCGTCAGCCTCAGTGTGAAATGGTACTAAAGTAACGTTCTGCTTTTCTATGGGTGTTTATTTTATAGAATTTTATATTCTAAATTTTTGCTAAACAATGTATTTTGGTTATTGAAAAGAAAGTTTCTATTTAAACTGTAAATATGTTGTCAGTGTTAAATAACCTATTTTTTTTTCAAAGAAAAAGTTCAACCTACGGTAGTAGTTCCAAGCTACTCGTGTTAAATTGGAAAATATCAATATTAAGAGTATCTTAACCCAAGGACTCCTCTGAAGGAGGGTTACCGGAACATTCCTTTCCCCACATGTGCTTTAGCATTTTTCACAGACCTTGCGTCATCTATACATCAGATCATTGTTGCTTAGGCAACCTTTAAAAATTCCAGTTAAGTACTGTCAGAATCTGTTTGACATCTCTCTAAAAAAAGAAAAAGAAACAACCAAAAAGCCTATAAGGAGCTCCTAGACATAACGTGCAAACCACGTTCGTCAACTACCCGGTTGAGTCATCGGCTCCGAAAGGGCATTGGCTACTACCTTCTAAGGCTAGCCAGCACGTGCCCCTCCACCTCTACTGCCCTGACTATGGCTCTGTGTGCCCATTGGTTTTAATATCGTGTGTCCCACAGGCAGTTGGCTCAGCCCAGGACAGTTCTAAGGTGTCACATCAGGAATGGCGGATCTTCTCCATGTGGCATCCCAGCCTTTGGGTTCCCTGGCTCATGAAACAGAAGATACTGCTATTTGGCTTTTTAAATTCCCTTATTTGTGTAGTTCATAAGACTGTCCAGGGCCAAATTTGTCAACTATAATAATATTTTTTAGAGAAAATGAATTACTCTTTGCCACAGCAAAAGCCCCAAGGCGCCCTGCAGGTTCTGCCTCGCTTCGCAGGGAGCCGCCGTGTGGCGGCCGCTAGGCCAGCCTGGTAGGCCGGCAGAGCAGCCAGGGCCCGAGGCCGGGGACCGGGCGAGAGAAGCGCCTCAGTCAAAGGCAGCTCTAACTCCACCCGCAGCTCTGCACACTTTGTGGGGGATGTTGGCGACATTCGGAAGCCTTTGTTCTTCAAGAGCAGATGTGCTTAGCCTCAGATACGATGCTGCGTTAACTCACAATGTGAAGCGATTTGAAGCAAGGCTTGTCAGAGGAATGCCTTGGGTCCCACTGTGTGCTTAGAGGGTAGTTTTTATATAAGAACATAGTCATCTTGGGATTAAACTTGCATTGTCTTTTTTATACTTTGAGGTTTTTAAAACGCAAGACTTGAGACCTAGGCTGACTTTTCTAAGTTACGTGAAATACTTTGCCATGGGATGGTGGGCAGAAGCAGTGGGCAGCTCTTTATAATTGCCCAGTGGTACCACCGTCTTTTGCATTTGTCTCAAATGCTTACAAATTAGGGCTGTCCCTTCATCTTCTCCTTTTCTTGGTAGGAAGGGATAGCTTCCCCTTTCTCCAGTTGTTGGGGGAATCTCGGTTGTCAGCAGTGATAGGGCGGCCTTTTTGCCCCCTTCTTATGCTCTAAAACCTCCTACCCTAGTGGCCTGTGGGGAGAGTAATGAAATGTGGAGTCTGGGAGGTAGTTGCCTGTTACTGTAAAAACATGGACAGCGAAGGAACATTGGTATGTTTTCAAACGTGAATGTGACTGAAGACTTGAGGCCTACGCCAGGCTGTGTGGCCTTTGGTGTGGCTCCTGTGTACATAGACGTGGCAGCCTTGTACTAACACACCTGTAAGTTGATGTTTGTTAAACCTCACTTATAAAAGCTTTAAAAAAAATCAACGTTGTCTCATTATTTCTCTTATTTCCTCTCGCATTGGGTTTTTGCCTTCTTCCTAGCATTTTGTTTTAGTTAAGTGCACTCAGAGACACTGCTGTCACCGTCGACATGAGTGGGAAGTGAGTGTGTTCCCTCAAAGCAGCTGTGAGTCCCTCTACCGATGACGTGTCTACACGTGCCACAGCTCACGTGGGAGGGCTGTGGGGAGGGTCGTAGTGATATTCTACCCCTCAAAGCCAACTACCACGTTTATATTGAAAACACAGTGACCCTTCCCTTTGCTTCCTCAGTACTGGGATTAAAAAGTGCACCTACTGCCTGGCAGTGTAGCTCAGTGGATTGAGCGTTGGCATGCGAACCAAAGGGTTCGCTGGTTCGATTCCCCAGTTAGGGCACATTGCTGGGTTGTGGGCTGGGTCCCCAGTAAGGGGCACACGAGAGGCAACCACACATTGCTGTTTCTCTCCCTCTCTCTCTCCTTGCCCCTGTCTAAAAATAAAATAAGTAAAATCTTAAAAAAAAAAAAAGTGAACCTACTGAATTTCTTCCTGGTCATTCTTGGAGAAAACATGACATACCTGTTTTAAGGTTGCCTGGTAGTGCCAATACAAGAGACTAAAGTCCTGCCCCTTGTGGGAGCAGTCCTTAGCAGACTCTCAGCACAAATTAGCGTTATGCCACTCAGGGTGAGGGACATGAAGCAGTGTTTCCAGAAGCAGGATTACCTTTACACACTTAGAAGGACGGGTGTTGTCAGGAAGCAGCAGTGTCTGGGGACAAGAGCAGGGGACATATGAACTAAACCTTAAACAGTCACTGTTTTTTTAACAGGGAAGATTCAATTTTATTATTTTTTTAAATCCTCACCCAAGGATATGTTTACTGATTTTAGAGAGAGAAGGAGAGAGGGAGGGATGGAGAGGTCAGGGGGAGGGAGGGGCATCAGCTGAGAGAACCATCAGTCAGTTGCCTCCTGTACACACCCTGACCAGGGACTGAACCCACAAACTTTTGGTCCACAGGACAACACTCCCATCAACCAAGACATCTGGCCAGGGCTGGTTTTACTATTGTTAAATATTTTATGTAAATTAAAATGATTACCAACAAAAGCCCTGTTCAAGATATGGAAAAATTCTACTGCAAAATACCAGAAGGCTGTATTTATGCTTAACCTTTTTTATTGTTTTTAGAAAGCTGTACACTTTGTAAAGAAATATGCAGTTCATAAATAATAGAAAAAATATTACAATCAAAAATCTTGTCATTAGGTATAGGAAACTACTATAAAGAATTCAATTAAAGAAAGCAAATGTGTTGTGTTCCGGAAGGACCAGAATACCGATCATCAAATGGGCTTGACACTGTCAAATGGAGTAAAGTTAAAATATTAAATAGCTAAGGCATTTCTCCGTTATTTTACAATTTTTTTTTTTACCATACATTTCATAAGAAATTGCAACGGTTGGCAGCTCACAGGTGAACAGGTAGAAGTGCTGGAATCACAAGGACAAGCTCGGGTGTGACGCGTGGAAAGCGCCCCCAGGGTCTGTGGGGAGCGACGTGCAGTCTCTCCAGGGGCAGAGCACGTGTGCCCTGGCCCCCGGCGCCCTGTTTCAGTTGGCTGTTTTCAGGGGGCTCTTCCGGAGGGACCTCCTGCTGGGAACTGGGTTGTCTCTACTCCTGGCTGGAGACCTCACATTCCACTGCTGAGGCTGCGGAGCCCTGGGGAGGGAAGGGACAGCTGTTCTGGAACTGAGAGAAAAAGCGGAGAAAAGCTACCGCAGAGGCAGCTCTTGCAAACTTACGGTTTGTCGGGCAATGATAAACATAAGATGTCATTTCCTTGATCCTGGGCTTCAATTTTCTCTGAAAGGGAGTCAGACACAACAAAATTAGATTTCCCAGGACTCCAGAGTGGCAAATGTGTGTGGCGGGAAGGGCACTTGCCTTTGCCTGGAAACGGAGTGTGAGGCGTGCCGATGTAGCTGACTCCTGCTTCAAACGTGACGTTGGCGATGGTCTCTGCGCGGAGGAAGACGGCAGGGTTAACGGAGGGCCGGGGAGCCCCGCCCCCGGTCAGTTCCCCGTAGGGAGGTGAGCCCCGGAGTTTCTGCTGTGTCTTAACTCGGTCCCTGACAACAGCACCCCCGGCAGTCGGCCCTCACCCGACCTCTTTGCAGGGCGTGACAGCGCTGCAGAGGCCACCTTGCTCAGACTCTCCCCTGCTTAGAGGGCTCCAGCCGGGTGGCCGAGCACCGTGCACCGGGTCTGCGGTCCCCACCGCCCCGCGGCTGCAGTCTCTGCCCGCAGGCTGGTAGCCCCGACTCCGTGGTGCCCTGGAGGCCGTAGCCCGCCGCTGCCGTGAGCTGTCAGCCCCCTCCGCGCCCTGCCCGAGGCCCATCGCCTCTGCCTGCCGACTGTCCCCCGTCCTCTCCTTCTTCGCCCGGGTGGAGGGGGGCTTCGCTCGGCTGGCCCTTATCTATCACAGTGGTCACCGGCTTGCGGCCTCCCCTTCTTCCTAATCACCCTCAGGAGCCAGGAGAGCGAGTGTAGAAGTCTCTGAATCCAACTCAGGCTTTGAGTTCTGGCTCTGTCTCACTAGCTGTGGCAACTACTCTAAGGACATCAAGTTTCTCTACTTCTGAAATGGATACAGATGTACTGACCCCAGGGGAGCTACTGGGATTAGATGAGATCATTTATGTTAAGTCCTCCACACGGTGCTTGGTACTAAGTAAGTGCTGAAGATATGGTAGCAGCTACTGTAACTTAGGGGCTATTATCCCCCAAGTCACTTAGAGGTGAATTTGTTTCAAGATCTGGTAAGGTCACTGCCCTGCTGAAGTCTCCCGATGGCTCAGGGTCTGCTGTATGAGCTGCGCACTTGGCCACTGCAGCCAGGCCCCCGCCACCCTCCCAGGCTCCGTGCACACGCACACCGCAGGTCACCGGCCTCCGATTCCCACCACTCTAAGCAGGCGTCAGTGTGGCACACCTGGCCCACACAGGCAGTTCTGCCTGGAGTGCGCCCCGGAGCCCACTCCAACATGCCACACCTTCTCTGAGACCCGGGTGTGACGCCTCTCCCGCTGGCCCCCTCCTCCTTTGCGCTCAGCACCATTCTGCACGAGCTGCCAGCACACCGGTCAGTACCGAGCCTGTGCAGGTTGCTGACTGTCCCGGCGGGGCCTGCTGCCCTTCTGCAAGAACACTCCTGCAGTGAGCTGCGCGGTTTGGACGTTTCCCCTTAACTGTTACGCTTGCTGGGAGCGCTGAGGCGATCTGTCCCATCTATGGTCTCAAGTGCATCAGCGTGTCCTCCCGCAGGGCTGTGTCCTGCACTGCGGGAACTGACGGCGAGTGAGAACTGCATTCTCAGCACTGCCATTCAGATAGCTCCATGCCGCCTACTCCTCTTTCTGGGAGGTCTCTCCACTTGCTACAACTGAAGTTCCCCTTTCTTTTCCCGTTTGGAAGCCTGTGGACACCCGGGCAACAAGCCTTGGACCTTCCCGAAAGCACTGTGCAGTAGCTCTTGGATTCATCCCCCGTGTGCTTGTAGACACTCAGACTCAAGGGCAGAAGCATCTCTCCTGCCCAAGTCACAGTAGGAAGGACTCACTAAATCCCTCCGCAGATTTTGTTAAAATCTCGCTCGGAAAATTACTCATTTCCACTGAGCAAAACTACTTTATTCCTGCCGAGTACCACTGGTGTGCCGGAATAGTGGAGCTGGGTTCCCTTCTTCCTGTTGGTTTTGTAGAGATGAACCACCTCCTGACAGTTACCCTACCTAAGTTAGCAACAGAATTCGTATTTATGAACTACAGAGAAAGCACAGCTGAATGTTTTTAAATTAATTCTCCCAGGTGCCTCTCACAGACACGGAGGCCATGGGGGAGTAAGGAGAAGCCAGCTCACCACCCTCGGCCACTTACTCTCAGGGGTGCTGATGGCCCGTCTGGTCACAGGGTCGATCCCTCCACTGGACTCCTGCTCTAAGCTGCATGAAGAGGCTGCCACAAAACGAGAAAGTTTTTTATCTGTTCAAAAAACCCAAAACACTATCAAAGAATAAAACAACTAAATGAGAAACAATGTTTGTAAGGTACACCATAAGGTTAATACCCTGTATATAGCATTCTTATAAAGAGGTAATTCAGAAAGATACAAAAATGATAAAAATGAGAGGCAATGTCCATCCTCATTGGAATTCAAAGAAATGGAAACTGAAACCATAATCATTTTTGGCCTATAAAGCTCAACAAAGAGCGTAGAAACTTATAAAACCAGCGTTTCTAAGAAAGCGACACTCGTGGGCCACTGGCAGGGGGACAAGACAGCGTGAATTCTAGAACATTCATGGCCCCTGAGTGCGGGGAATGAATGCTAACGATTACACATGTACAACGGCGTTTATTGTGACATTATTTCAAAAACTGAAAAACACGTACATTTCCAAAAACAGGGTAGTAACACCTAAGTTAAGGTGTCTCCTTTGGACACAAGGCTGCACCACTACTGGAAGAAAAGTTTTGAAAGAAAAGTTCATGGAAAACCTGTCACTCTATTATTAGAAGTATGTGTAGGAAAGCAGGGATAAAACAGAATGCACTCTAAGGTTACAGTTTTATAAATAACACCAAGCAGACGTGTGTGAAGAGTAGAACAGCAGAAAAAAATTCACTCACTGAGTGAGTTTTCTATTTCACAATCTTTTCCAAGTCTTTTATTACAAATACACATTGTTTTATTACCTATAATCCTAAGTCCCCAAAGCTTTTTGTTTTGAAGACAGTAAAACAGAAACTATCTTAAAAGGAACGAGAAGAAGGCTTGTTCTGTGTCTGAGTCTACATTCACTGAGGGAGATGGGAACCCAAGGGGCCCGGGCAGCTGCCCGGAGACTCACCCCGACGGCGCGTTTTGTCCAGGCCGCCAGAATTCAGCGTGAAAGGCAGCGCTCCTATGCTTCGATTCCCACGCCTGCTACTCGACTCCACAGCTTTCTTGACCGAATTCAAGATTGCAATGGTGCTCAGAGACATGGACCTGTGGAGGAGAACACGACAGGGCGTGTAAGAAAGCAAGTCGGTGAAAACAGGGAACTCACTACCCATTTTCATTCCAATGCACCCCCAGCCACACTCATTTCAACTCTGAAGGGAAGAGTGGGCCGTGAAGTATCAGTGCAAACACAAGGGCCACACTCAAGTGGGAAGAGCAAACCAATTGATTCCGCGGGCTGCATACCTGGCTTTGGGCATCAACCTCTTCTCCTGCCCCGTCTCAGATGAAACAGGCAGAAGCGGGGCTTGGCCAGTGCCCGGCCTGTGTGCTGAAGGCTGGCTCCCACCACGGGGCATAGGGGCGTTTCGCTGGCCATCAGGAGCCGACATTACTTCCAGACTCGGAGCAACCTGTCAGAGAAGATAAGGAGTAGTTACCCTGCAACACTTGACCTGCCGGGAGTGAGTGCGTAAGTCATCTACTTCAAAGGACGTCGGCCCGGGTTAAGTAGAGCTTTCTCTCTGAAACAGTACTGTTAGCAGGCTGCCACATACAGATGTCGTGTTAGAGAGAAAGGAGAACGTTAGTTTGTCCTCACCATGTATTAAAAACATTTGTTAAAAATTTTATTGATTTTTTTAGAGAGGGAAAGGGAGGGAGAAAGAGAGGAAGAGAAACATCAATGTGTGAGAGAAACATCTGTCAGTTGCCTCTCGCTCGCCCCCAACTGGGGACCTGGCCCACAACCCAGGCACGTGCCCCAACTGGGAATCGAACCTGAGACCTTTCGACTCTCATACCGGCGCTCGATCCACTGAGCCACACCAGCCTGGGCAGGTCTTCGCCATTTTTAAGGCACGGATTTGTCTGGACTTCTCAGGGAAGTGAGCAGCAGCTCACTATAAACACCCCCGGCTACAGGATATTCTCAACAGGGAACGCGGGGAGGACAGGCCAGCAAAGCGAGCAGCCTCAGGGGGCCTAGTCGCCTAGGCCCACTCTGATCGAAGGTCAGATAACCCTGCTGCCAGCCTGCTTCCTGGGCTTTCACACATCTCCCCAAACTCTCATTGTGATGGCTTTGCAGACAAGCTCGAATGACAGGGCCTCAAGGGAAGGGACACCTCCATGACGCAGATGCCTGCCCGTCCCACGTAACAAACACAGAGGGCACAGCAGCACTCCTGAGGCCTAATACAGACCACGTCTGCACACGTGCACCGCAGAGAGCAGACCGGGGAGGAGGGTCGGACCTAGGGCGGCTGCCCGTCTACCTGCACGCCCGGGGCCCCGGCAGTTCCTTCCGCTGCCCTGTTCATGTCTGCCTGTCTCGCCAGCTCCTGCTCCTGGGCCAGCTGTTCATTGTACTTCTTCATGTCGTACTCGAGTTCTGCCGCCAGCTGCTTGTCGACTGCAAAGAAATCGTTGATTTCATCTCGGTAATCCTGCATCACCTCCTGAAACAGACACAGAGGCATCCTTTAATGCTTTCTTAAGTAAATAAATACGGTCTTCAACACAACTTGATACATAATAATAGGAAAAGTAAGACTGACTTTGCTGAGAGAGGACTATTTCTATCACATCAACCAACAAATTAACACAACAGTATTTTCCCAGGAAACATCAACTGCACTTGACCGCACAAGCAAGTGAGCGTGACGTGTTCTAATCTCTTAGGAAGCTTATTGTCTATGTGCCCGTTAACAGGTAATTTCCCAGGTTCTGGATGGACGAAAGGGCATGGAATCACACAATTGTCGCCTAAAGCTGAACTTTAACAGGCACAGAACCGCCACCAGCAGCTGCCCCCTTTCTATCCCTGAAGGCTGGCAGGGGACGGTGAGGTATCTGGGTGGTCTGGCTTGGCTCTGGGTCACCACCCATTCGGAGGATCTTGTGGCATCACTGAGGCAGGCCCGAGGAATTCAAGTCAGGGGGAGGTGGGTAGGCGGCACGTGGCACTGTCCTGGCCCAGACAGGGCCTCTGGAGGAAGGTACGGGCAGCAGTGCACTCTAAAACCGCCCCTCCGTCCACACCAGCTCCCTCAGAGGACAGCGGCTCTGGCCCCTCAGCCTCCTCTGCGGCCTCTCCTGCAGATGCAGCAGAAAACCTTTTCCCTCCTAGCGGGGTAAGAACAGGCTCAGGTCCTAATGGGGGCTGCTAGGGACAAAGCCTCCTTGCTAAAAGGAAGCATCTCACCTAACGGCATTAGAGGGAGAATAAGATACGCTGTAGCCCCAACGAGTCCCAACAAAGGGAAGGGAGTAAACCGACTGTCCCAGCTGCCACCAAGAGCGGTTCCAGAGGTCAAAGGAGAACTGCTGGAGCCACTTCAACAGAAGCCTCCAAATGAGGCTGTGCTCTGCTATCTAAGCTTTTGTTTTTTCTTTTCTGAGATTTAGTACGGAGCAATAAAAATAAAAGAATAACTAGAAATTCTCATTTCCCCCCCCAATGAGCCCATCATTCCCATATTAACTTTCTTAGTATAAAGAGCTATCTGAAAACTTATATTCAATATAATTTTGTCATAGCTGTTTTTGAAAAAAATTCTTGGCATTTTCTGAGGAAGAAAACAGCGTAGTGTAAACAGAAAAAGGAAAAAAAGTGCTGCATTTATTTCTGATTGAAGGACTTCAGAGAGGTCCGAGGCATCACGTAAGTCGGCACTGAAACTATATGCGCCCTGGCTGCTTAGACTGAAGCACTTCCTAGCCGCTGAGGGCGGCCCGGCCTCTGGTGGGCACTCCCTGGTGACGCTGCTATCGGGCCGGGGTGTCCTGACTTGTAAATCAGAGGCTGCGTTAAAGGTAAATATCCCCAAAGTAGACATGAGGACCAAGGTTCACTTTATCCCTCGCCAGAGTGAACTAAGAGGACTCTGCCCTTGACCCCGCGGAGAAAGTCTTCGGAACTGAATGTAAATGGCCGATCAGGGACATACATGATCAGCAGGGTGTCAGCCCTTCACACACTCAACTGCTCCAGAGAAGCAGCGGCTTCTGTGCAGCCCGCGGTTGGCCGCTTTCCTACTCTCCAGCAGCCGAAGCCCCGTCTGGCTGGTCTAGGTCTAAAACAATGTGACACTGGTTTGGAGGCTTGTTAAGTTCTGGCCAGTCACCAAACAACTGCCCCCTCCTAACTGCCGGAGTAACGACCTGGGGGGCGGGGCCCGCCAGCCCCCAGCACAGGCTGCCCTTTACCCTGAGGTAGTTCATGAGCTCCCGCAGGGCTGGGATCTTCCTCTTCTCCAGCGCCGTCTTCAGGGAGATGATAATTGGAATAATGTTTTCTATGAAATTCCTCTTCTGAACCTGCAGTAACACAAAGGCACGTGTTCGATGCGTCAAGTTCTCAGGACAAAGGCTTTCCCAGGATCGAGTTCTTTTGTCTAGCATACTTAGTATACTATATCAGTTTATTTTGATTTATAATTACGGTAATTGTAAAATACGCATCACCGTTGTTATGGAGACTTTATAATTTATAAGCATTACCTCCAAACCCTGGGAAAGCTCTGCAAAGTAGGACACAGATAAATACTATTCTAATTTTCTAAACAAGAAAAAGGAGTTGGAAATACATTGAATAACTTGACAGAAAGCTCCAAACCGCCACACAAACCCATCATGTACCCTTGCCTCCGTGCTGAGACCTTCCACTGAACATCCTCTCTTTGGAATGAAAATGAGGTCAACTGTAGCTATCCAAAGAGATATTTTTTATTACTCTTGGTGAAATGACAATGGAAAAAAATGGCTAAGCATGAAGGTAGTCAGTTCTGTACCTCCCTCTCTCTTTCTTTTTGTGTAACTTTGTATATACTTAGGAAAGTGTTATATATTTATACAGTCCACGACTTCACCAAGCTGTCATATTCTTTACCATGAATGATCACTAACCACAAATGTTTTGCAATAAATCTCTTAGAATTAAAAATAATTCATTGTAGTAGCACACACGCACAAGACACATCATTTTGAACCTGAAAAGTATTCTTTTTCTTATTTAAAGTGACAGTTACGTGTTCCTTGCTTGTAAACCACTCATTTCTAAAAGGTCTTATCAGAGTTCCTGAAATAGGGGAGAACAGCAGAGAAACAAGCCATTCGATAAACATGAGTCTAAGCAGATGGCACCTGTAGTGGCCTAAATGTATACACTGACCAAATACTATCAAACAGTGTTCCACGTGCCACACACAAAGCTAACCGCTGGGGACACAGAAAGGAATTCCTGCCTTCGAGTTACTTCCAGACCAGACTAGAAGTCCGAGTTTTCACGTGAGCCACGCTGTGATGAGTGGCAGGGTATTAAGGAACTTATGGAAGAGGGATGCCCAGGAAAGAAGGGGAGACTAGGAGTAGAAGCCAGGGAAGGCTTCTTTGAAAAGACTGTCCTTAGGACGTGAAGGAATTAGGCTGCAGAAAAGGGAGGCCGGAGCAGGGGGTGGGTGGGGAGCGGGCTCTGAGGACAGGCGGCTGCGTGCCGAGGCGCAGAGGCAGGGCCCGTGGTCCAGGACGGGGATCTCAAAGCGGGGAGCCGCAGAGAAGGGCAGGGGCGGCACAGTGCACATTAGAGCTCTGTGTGCCTTGAAGACTCGGGGGCTTATTCAGAAGATGAAAGGGAGCCACCAGCCTACTTATTAAAAATATCATTAGTGAGGTGTAACGTACATACAATAAAATCTGCTCATGTTAAGTGAACACTGCAATGACCTGACAAAAGTATGAGGGAAGACCGAAAAAGAATCCAGTATTTATTTATAAAAAATTGTGTATTTATTCTTACATGTTTCTTAAAATTATAAACATCAATTTTCATTAGCACCTTTTATATTTAGCTCTTTGTTTTTAATTTGGTAACTTCATAAACAGGAAATTTTAGAAATTTTTTATTTTTTTAAAGAGTCTATTTTCAGACAGGGAAAGGGAGGGGGGAAATCATTGTGTGGTTGCCTCTCAAGCGCCCCCTACTGGGGACATGGCCCACAAACTGGGAATCGAACCAGAGACCCTTTGGTTCTCGGGCCGGTGCTCAATCCACTGAGCCACACCAGCCAGGGCTCCTCTTACATGTTTAAACTTTAGTCACCTTCAGAGTACTCTCCATTGGACGCAATGCACCTATCTTGACGTTTTTTTCCCACGCTCAAAACAGTTTTTGCTCTTGTTGTTTTTGATGCTTTTTAGTGCTTCTGCTGTTTTTTGTTTCTCCTCTTCCACATAGACAAAATGTTTCCCATTGAGGACTTTTTTCATCCGGGGAAACAAAAAAAGTTACTTGGGGGTAGATTGGCTGAATGGGGGCGGGGACAAGGGGGTCATGCCGCTTTTGGTCAAAAACTGCTGAACACTGAGCACCGGTGGGCAGGTGTCCTTGTAAATCACCCATTATGAAATGGGCAAACGCACTGAAAGAATCTTAAAAAAAAAAAATTCACTGAAGTTGAACACAGCCTCTCACACCGACACTAGCTGGTACACTGATACAGATGGGTTTCCAGAACACTCGCCTAGCAGGGGGAAGCCTGTACTACAAGGGTCCTGCCCTCCAGAATATAATTTCAGGGTTTTTTGGGGTCTCACCGTCTATATTGAGTAACCAACATCACAACCTAAATCATGGCCCACAATTCATCACCCCAAAAGTTCCCTGCTGCCCCTGCGGTCAGCCTGCCTCTCTTTTAAGCAGGAGGCTAAAATGGTCACATCTGCACTGGAGGAAGACGATTTGGGCAGAAAGGCAGTGCACAGCCTGCGACAGAAGGAAACTAGAGATGGAAAGGATGCTGAGGAAAGTCCAGAAATGGCACAGGGTCACGTAAATGCAGGAAAAATGTAACGGAGAGATGGATAGGTAAGCTCAAACAGACACATAGAAGGGGATCAGTCTGTTTCTTTGGGTTCAAAGGTGTTCAGGGCTCAGATGGGAAACGGATTAGCAATCCGGGCCAGGTATGAGAGCCTGTGGCCTGGTGAGCACAACGACAAGTCAGTTGCCCCATGAGGGGACGCCATGCTCAACTTCTATGCTTGTTGGCTGAGGGACATGTGCCTGGCATGCCAGGCTCTGGACAGCGACCGTGCCGGAACCCCTTCTCCACAACAGAAGACTGTGGGAAAAGGGGGAGGAGGAGGAGGAAGAAGGGACGAGTAGTTCAGTTGGGACAGAGGAAGGCTGAGGTGCCTGGGCACAGCCAGGGAGGGTTCACGCTCACGAGAGGTTGGAACTGGAAACAGGTGGAGAATAATCACCCCCGGGTGCATTACAGCCACTGGTAAGAATGGCGTCAGCACCCTGACTAGACCACCCGGATTTTGGCATGTGACCAGGCCTACCTAGAGAACACACTCACCTGTGAGATGAGTTTTTTCTGGGCCTCCTCCATGACTACGTTTGCCAGGGCCACGTCATCTTCTTCCAGCAGGAGGTCCTTATCTGGTTTTGATCTCATGGCCAAAAGCTTGATTTCCTTCGAGCTGAGGACCTCAAAGGTATCTGAGAGTAAGTCACTGGCTTCAATGTCTAGCGGCAGGACGCCATCGGCGAAGCACGCTGAGAGAGAGAGAGCAAAAGGGGGGCTGCTGAGAGCCGGTGCGGCCTTGGTGGGGGAGATGCACCTCGCAGCTGGGAGTGTACGTCTGGGCCGCAGGGGGTCTGCAGGGACTCAGGCGGTGTCCAAGGACACCAAGGGGTCCGCTAGACCATTAGCAACATAGCATTTCATTCTTAAATAGACATCTTATCCCAAACACAACAAGCCTACCCAAAATACTAAGGCAGATTTTGGAAGTGATATTGAATCGCTGTTCATCTGTGAAGTGCTCTAGTAGAAACTTGTAGATTTTCATTCGCCTTTCCTTATTTGTCTTTCCCTTCAGTGAAAAAAGCCGCTTCTCTCTGTGGCAAAATAGGACAATTTCACCTCATCACGTGGGCAAAGATGAACAGGATTTCTAACAGCATTTCACAGCCGTCTACCGGCGCTCATGACAAGCATTTCCCCAGGACTACGGGCAGGGCCGAGAGTGGCAAGGAGCCCACCAGGAGTATGTGGCCGGGGTCTGGGCCAACCCCAAGCACCAGGTCACTCGCTGACCAGCTCGCTGCTCACCCAGCTCTCCCCCGGGAGCCTCACTGACCTCTCTGACTGGGGGAACTTGTTATACTTCTCATGCTTCTCGTAGTTATTGAAGTGGAAGATGCACTCAATGAAGTGCTGGAAGAACATGACAGGATTCCTCTTCAGTAACAGGTGGGCCAGGCAAAACTCCCCGAAACTGCAAAAGAAGGCGGCCATTGGCTATTTGCAGACAGGCGCTAAAATTATACCAAGAATTCTGCAAAACAGAGGGGGCTAAGCGTAAGGATAAGGGACCCCAAACCCATCCAGTAGACCGCTCCATTCACATCAAAAACGAGACATGAACTCAGCTTCTTCTGTCCATCCTCGCACAACAGCGTCCTTTCGGAACCCAAGGTCAGCACAAAGGCTTTCCTCTCTGCCAGGTTTCCTTTCCAAGTTCTAACACAGTGTCATTACTCTTCCAACGGGACAACCACCACCCTACCCCGAACCGCCTCTCAGAGCAGAGGTTGAGGTCCTTCGGGCTGACGAAGGAGAACGACCAGCCAAAAAGGAACATCTGGGCTTCGACCCCCAACCTGAAGTCTTTTGCCCATGATGATAAGCAAAAACCAATTTTAGTAAGCAGAACTTTTTCAAGAATTGTGATTAATTACAAGAGCTTCATAGTCTGGGGCAAAACAGCAAGTGCTCCCCACAGACAGCAACCGACTCTCCCGGGGGCGGCCTCCTGAGCCGGCTCTGGGCGCTCTCCTTCCTCCCGTGTGCCAACCCACAAGCGGCGCCGGGCGCGCGCGTGCGCACGCACCAGGTTACACGGGGGGCCAGCGCCATGCCAACCCACAGGGCGAATCCAACGGTTTCCCAGTCCCAGTGAACGTGACAAAGGCCAGACAGACCGATCACCCTCAGGCCCCCGACAGCTTCTGTGTCATCAGCACAGTCAGTGAGATGGCACCGAGACCCTGGCTCCTGCTCAGGGTCAGCCTAGGGTGCAGGCTGGCCTGGGTCCGTTCACACTGTCCAGACAAGTGTTTCCATCGCATTTCACAGTTAAATGCAACCTCCGACCTGCAGAGGAGCACCGGTCAACTCCCACCTGGAGTGGAGCGGGGACAAGGACAGGCCAACCATTTCGTCCCTGACTTTCTAAAGCCGTGGGACCTGCGGGAGGTGTGCCTTCCCTACGGCTTCTCAGGCTCATTCACATCAGCACACGCGGCCATGAAAGGTCACGGGGTGGTTCAGAAATCCGATGTTGAAATAGGCGAAAATTCCTCTGCAAATCATGACCCTTTGACTATTCACCTAGGAAATAAGGGAGTAGCCTGACATAATATGAAAACAAGGCAGATAAACCCCACTGAATAAAGGGCACTCCTCAGGAGAGATTCGCTCAAGGTCAGCGAGAGGCACCTCTTTGATCTGAGGGTCGTCAGAACACTCTACACAAGCTGTGCTTTCTAGCAACCCAGGGCAAAGGGGGTGGCAGCATCAGACGAAGTTCTTTTTAAACAGGGGTCACTTTGGTAAACCTTCTGTGACAAGAATGAAGAAAACCACTGAAAAAACCAAAAAAATCCCCAAAGAAACCACAAGACTTCACTTTCTCCGGTGTTTTGTCATAGCTAACCTACCGGGGCACAGCAGCCACCTGAGTTTTCTTCTCAGATCTAAAGTCATTCATATGAAATGTAAAACCAGATAAAACCCATTAATTCTTCTGCAAGAGGGGCTGCTCTGGGCTTGAATTTGATGTCAAATGCTCACCTACTTAGGTTTTTGGTCAAGAACGCATACTGGGAGAAGTAACTACTGAGCAAGATACTTGCGTCTACTCCCTAGTGAGTAACAGGCTCGCCAACTGCACAAATAAATTCGGTGTAACATAAATTATGCAGAGAAAGCCAACTCAGGGCTTCTGCCTCAGGAGAAGCCAGAGGCCACCGTCCAGGGCACCACGCAGTACGACTAGCCCGCTGCGTCCTCTGCTGGGACTCGGCGGCCAAGCCTCAGCTTCCACGGGGTCAAGGCTCACAGATCCTGCCGGCTCAATGAACGGGAAGAGGAACTACTTCTTTGTCAGTTGAAAAGTTAAAAGAAGCTAGTGCCCTAAGTAATGCCTCCTGGAACATTCCGTTGGGATGAAAAAGGCAGCACTTTTCAGGTACCTGGAACAGAAAACTTCACCAGTTCTACAGAAAGC
Source organism: Mormoops blainvillei (assembly GCA_004026545.1). Lineage (NCBI taxonomy): Eukaryota > Metazoa > Chordata > Mammalia > Chiroptera > Mormoopidae > Mormoops > Mormoops blainvillei. The sequence continues at coordinate 211,863 of PVJD01000907.1, read as the reverse complement.
TCACTAAGCTGAGAACTCGCCATACCCCTCAGGACAATGAATGGAAATCACACCTACTCACCCCACCGATTCAGGGATACTGTCTAGAGTTTACACAGCAGTAACTGCATTATATGAAAAGTGACAGGAAAACCAGTTAAGTCTGAGTAATAATAACCTCATGGAAAGAAATTTTTACTCTCACTGTGAATCTAAATCCAGGTTTCAAACAGCCCTATGAGGCCCCAAGGAGAGAGCAGTCTGTTCACTTCCATTTTTAGATTTAGTAGGAAACAGTCCCGACTCCCTTCAGACGTCACCCCGAGCCGTTCGGAAGCAAGTGTGCGCTCGGTGAAGGCTGCAGCCGATGGAGGCAGGGCCCTAATCTGGTGTCTCTCAGACGAGGACTGGGGGCTCGGGCCCATTTACACCGGAACTCCACCTGAAACTTGAAGCAAGCTATTTCCTGTATCTGTGTCACCTCAGCACCCACCCAAATCCAGGCCTGGCTTGTCACATGGCCCTGACCTCTGTCTGGTCCCTGTGTCTGTCGTCAGTCCCTACGTTAGTCCATGTCTGTCGCTGCGTGTTCCTTTCCTCCTGACCTCACTTCCCACACCCCTTTCCCAGGCCCGGGATTGACCCCTGCACTCAGCAGGTCAGGCTTTCCCCGTCTGCAGGCCCCTCCCTGGCGGACTCCGCCGCCCTGCAGAAGGGCTCCGTGGAGGCTGCCCTTCTCTCAAACCCCACAGCCGGGGCGTGGGGACCACGCTCCCCCCGCCCCCAGGACATTTTTTGTTTACCACACGTTCACTGAGTTCACTGAGTGTCTACTCCGTACCAAGGTTTTTCATGGGGCTGGGATATAGTGTCCACAAAATCTCTGCTTCCCCCACCCCCCGGGAGCTCGTATGCTAGTGGACTGACGGATGTACACACCGTGCAAAAGATGTTGCCAAAAGTGCTCTGAAGAAAAAGACAGCTGGGGGAAGACACAGGGAGGGGGAAAGGGAGGCTTGGCTACTGGCTAAAAAAGAATGACTCCTTTGCCTGGTTGATAAAACTGTACTGAACCTTTTCTCCTGAAGCTCTTGCCATGGATTGTGGCATCTAATGCTTGGTGACCGCTTCCCGATTTTCTCCGTTCCAAATCCTAACATCACCGCTACGGTCTGAATGTTTATTTATTCTGTCCCAAATTCCTGGGCTGAAAACCTAACCCCCAAGGAAATGGGGACTTGGGGGTGATTAGGTCATGAGGACAGAGCCCTTGTGAATGGGATTAGTGCCTTACGAACGAAGCCCCAGAGGGGTCCCGTGCCCCTTCTGCATGTGAAGATATAATGAGGAGTCTGTGGAGACGGCCTTCATCAGAAAACCAGCCACGCTGGCCCCTTGATCGCAGACTTCCAGCCTCCAAACTGTGAGAAATCAATCTGTTGTTTATAAGCCACTGAGTCTGTGGGATTTGTTATAGCTGCCCAAAGGGACTAAGACAATCTCTGAGAGCATCTTCAATGTCCATACAGATGAGCTCATCTAACCCCCAACTTTCCATCTTCTGGGCTCCATCGACTCCAGTAACCGTCACATTTATACTGTCGCCGCTCTGTAGGCACATCCTGGACCATGTCCCTATACCTGGAACACCCCACTTCTGATGTCAAGTAATCCACTCCTTGGCCACAGCCCCCATCCTTCCGGCTCTGACTCCTTCACCCCCATTCCACTTGTTCTACTAGGTCACTAGGCCCTCTAGATCCTCAGCTACTCCCTTTTCTCCCAAATCACGTAATCTCTGTCTTTACTTCCTTTTCTATCTCAATGGTCCATGATTTTAGCCACTTTTTTTTGCCTTGAACCTCTCTGGCTCCTGCCTCCTTACACTTCTGCAGCATTTATCCAGTTAAATGGAGACAATCCACTGATTGTCTGGCTGTCACCCTGTGACTGCTGTACTACAAAGTCACCACCTATTGGGCAGAAGAGAAAATAATATTGCACAATTTTGTAGCCCCCAAAGTTTGGGTTTATTACCATATGGCCAATCAAAAATGCCATGCAAATTTTCTCATGCCAGAATCTTCAGGAAATACCACTGGACCAAAAATAAATTCAACTGGCTTTGCCACTACGGCTTCTCTGGAAGATAGCTATTAGCAGATACGTGTGGAAAAAGTAATGTGTCTAATGTAAGCAGATAGGCCTGACCCTTGGCCTAAGCACAGGGGAAGAGACTAATTTAAATGACAGTTAGCAAAGCTGAAAATCATGGTCCACATTTGAACCACAGTTTAAACAAACCCAGACTCAGGTAAAATGGAAAGATTTAAGGGGGAAATACTAAAATGTTGTAAGAGGCACTGACAATCTTACTATAGTGTAAATACGCATGTCCTTCTAATTTCTTTATTTTTTAAAAAAGATTTTATTCATTTATTTTTAGAGAGGGAAAGAGAGGGAGAAAGGGAGAGAAGAAACATCAACGCGTGGTTGCCTCTCGAGCGCCCCCCCACTGGGGACCTGGTCCACAGCCCAGGTGTGTGCCCTGACTGGAAATCAAACTGGCGACCCCTTGGTTCGCAGGCTGATGCTCAATCCACTGAGCCACACCAGCTGGGGCTGTCCTAATTTTCTGATTCATGCTCTGATCACCTGTACAACTGTATATATTTTACATACTAATCAATGCTCTTTTTAACACCTATCAACAGAGGCTGACAAAAGTGGGAAAAACAGAAGTGCAGGATAAATGACCAATCCACTCGCCAGGCTCATCCTCTGACAGCCTCCCAAGCACTTCCGGCCGTGCCCGCTCCCGGGCTCCACGCCGGGCTCCGCGTCCTGCGGAGCCACGGGAGCCGGCCTCGCGGCAGCAGGGCAAAGTAAGAGGGCATGCACAGCTGTCTCGGCCCCTTCCCAATCATAGAAGCAAAGAAAAGTAACAGGCTTAGCTTTTTGCCTCTGACTCTGGACAGTATTAATTAAAATGTTAACCTCCACTAGTTTATTATGTAAAATGTTCCTCCTTGGAAAATTATACCTAAAGGAAACTGAACAGAAATTCTTCCAGGGACTCAAGAGTAAATCATTGGTGACCATGTTTAGAACCCAAGGGGTCCATTATTATAAGCTACTTTATAGTTAATGATCTCTATAAAGACCTTTTCCCGGTCATGGTAACTTTTGCCATGGTATTCAATATTCTATTTTCCAACTGTAGGTTTGCTTTAAAAAGAATTATTCACGCAAGACAGTAATCTAGGTTAGCAAATTCTGTGAGATCATTTTTCAACCCTTGAAAATAAATCTTTAAAAAAATTACCGAATGACAGGAATTAAGTGATAAAGCAATTCCCTTCTCTTCCAACTCTTAAGAAACAGCCACTTCCAAAGAGCCTTGTAATTTGTATACTCTAGTTCATACTGTGCAATTGTGTCTTAATTCCCAGAATTTCCTTGTAAAATTTCTGCGCTTAAAAGAAACTCTCAACTCTATCAAAACTCCCATTTTACTGGCCTAGAAATCAGCAGAGTAAAGTCAACAGTAACGGCTACCACTCTATAGTTCACTATGACAAAGGCACACACTGCCCTTCACTCCTGCTTTAGGAAGAGTAAACAAAGCCAGCAAACATGGTCAATGCTGGGATTATTCAATGGTCAATCTGAATGAGGTTTTTTTTAAACTCGTATGAAAAATAAAGCTTTGTTAAAAGCTTGGTATTTTAGATATCTGCTAATTTTCTGGCAATTGCCAAACGCTCACTGAATCCTAAACGACTCAGCTCTAGGCCAATGTTAAAGAAAAGAGAACATAGACCAGAAGGCAGGCAAATCATTCAGATGAGGGACACGTGAGGGGAAACTTACCTGGCGACGTCTGGGTGCGGGTCTATCAGAGTGCTGACAAAACGGAAGAACAGAGAGCCCTTCCACTTCACAAATTCTTCCTGTACAAAGAGAAATGACACGGCTGAGGAGGGTTTCCAGTAGAGAAGCCGTAAAAGTATTCAGTCACGAAACCCACTGTGAGCTTCCTTTAGCTTAACCTCACACCCCTCGGCCACTCGAGTCTGTCCGTGGCGCATTGGCAGTTTGTTGGCACTCAATTCCCAGAACCTGGAAGGTGCACACCAGTCGTTAGTCATAAGAGACGTGGGGGAACATACGGGCAGAACAGTATCAAATCTTCTACTGTATTGGGACAATGACTCACTGGTTTCTTCAGCAGGTACATAATGTATGAAAAAAACGAGTATATAGAACATCCTAGAATAGATGTACATCTTTGTTAAATACCCTCTTTTTAAAGATCAAATACTATTTTCCCCTCCTCGTACGCCTACCATGTGCTCCCTACGTGGATAGAAGTGTCTAATGCTCTGCAGAGCTTCGAGCTCACTGAGTTCTTTGACACCCTGAAAGGCACCGCCGGACCCACGGAGCCACGCTGTGAGACAGGCAGGGAAACGCTGGGACCTTCGCTTTACAAATGAGGACGTCACATCTGAGAAACACCGACCTGCACAAAGGCCCAGAACAGCAGAGCTGGAACCAGCGCCACTCACTCACTGAGTGTGCTTTTCTCTGCGTGGCACGTATTTGCAAAAGTGAAAATTCAGGCTGCTTGACGGGGTATCTGAACAAATGCCCGGAACATATTTTAGGCAGCAACAATCTGCTTGAGAGGCTGTGCAGGGCATTGGAAGAGTGATTATTTTAAACCGAAGATGAGGCGGAGTATTTTGGATCCCACTACCAAGCAGCACATTTCCTATGCTACTCCAGCGTTCCCTTCAGCCAGAAGCAATGCTGGAGGGAAGCACAGGGCAGACCGACAGGCCTAATCTCACACTGACCTGCAGGAGGTTGGTGAGCAAGAGCAGTGTTTGCTTCCGGATGAACGGGTCTGAGTCCTTCAGACACATGGCGATATTGGGGATGTACTTATCCACCATGACAGTGTACCGGATACAGAGATCACACAGAACAATGACAACATTGTTGCGAACGGCCACGTCTTCGCACACCTCGAGCTCTCTCACGAGGGCCGGGATGCTCTTCTTTGCCAGGTCCTCGTGCTGTAAGCACAGCTTACCTGTTGCAGAAGAGAGGAAGTCATGGCTCTATTCTGTCCCAACACTTTCTCCAGAGATAGCTGCTATGGATTTTATTTAATCAAGTTAAAACATGTCAATCATCACACACATACACACACACAAAGAAAACCAAAGGCAGGCAGGCCCTTATTAAATATCAGAAAATGCACAATAACTGAAGAAAAAACACCTCTCTCCCCAAACCCTCCAGGATCTCTTCAGATACATATTCCGTCTCTACAGTAAAATTATCTTCCTTTCAAAGTCAACAGCTGAATTTTGGAGTTAACCTACTTCCCTGGAAAATGACCAGTAAAATTAATAATGAACTTGAAATCTGAGCTAGGTAATTAGGAAAGAACGGTAACTCATTTATTTTATTTCTTTTTCACAGGAGGAAGGAGTCTGTTGTTGGGTTTTGTTTGTTTGTGAGCTGTGTGTGTCCTAGGGGATGCTTTGCTCTTCTTTACAATTCTTTGATGTGAAAAAATAATTACAAAAACATTCATGACTCTTTATCCAGCATAAAACACACAATCACAGTAGAGGAAAAAGGAATGAAATTATAAATAGGGGTTAGTGTTTTCAAGATTAACACCAATTTGAGTTCATGAAGAAATACACTTACTAACTCATCTACCAGTCTCAAAAGTATCAGATAAACCATCTCTTTTTATAAACTGAACTCGGTGTAGTGCCTGCTACACAGTACTTGCTGAACAGACTTTATGGTGCTATATTATGAGTATAAAAAATAAATCAGAGGGACAGTTCTAACTGTAACAAATTAACATAAAAACAAAAGCGCCCCACAGAGAGTGTCTTGAGTCTGCTGTCTTGGGTAGAGTTGGGTGCTCCTTTCAGAACTGCCTCAAAGCTCCCAACGGCTGGAGGACATATATGCTCAGCAGTATGCAACCCATTCCCGGTTGGTTTAAGATAAAAGGCTGCCCAGGGAACTAGCTGCACAAGCGCTACTCCGCCCGCACGCTATTCTTACGTACCGAGGGTAATGATGGCATGTGCTCTAATCACAGAAGGCATGACAGAGCCTCTGAGCTGGGAGAGCGGCTGAGAGGCTGGGGCTTCGCTGCTGCCTTGAGAGGGGGTTACTACAGGGAAAGGAAGAAGGGCTTAGTGATGGGACTTCCGGGGCTCACCCAGACTTCCGACAGCATCTGCAAAGGGTGATTTTAAGTGCCTTACAATTATCCGCGTCACCAGAAGAAGCCAGAATGGACTGAATCAGAAGGAAGGCTCGCTTCTCCACTCTGGCTGGACAGAGTTGGGCTATATCCCCTAAGGTAAAAATATACTTCACCTGGAAAGAAAAGTGGTTTGCAGTAAAAATTAAGCAAAAGGAGAATTACCTCAAGTAAGACGAAGGACACATCAATGGAGTACTTTTTTTTTGTCCCCTGAATTTAAAATAACTTTTTTCACAAAAATAGTCATTTAAAAAATTCAGTCACTACTTAATAAAATTCATCTAAAATTAGGGTGACCAGATGATTGACCACCTACATCTAGATCCTTCTGCCAGTAAAATGGGGTACTGTTCATAATGATGCTGGGATAGCAGGCGTAACCAGGATCATTACAGGTAACCAGGAACTGAGAATTACCTGCTTATCATAATTCCACCACCCAAAGGTTATGTCATTATTATTTTTGTATGTAACTTTCTTTTCAAAGTATTTTTAGTCACATGGCTTTAGGTTTGCTTTTCTAATACACTTACCAATGGTGCTATTCTGAAGTTTGCAATTATCACTTCAATATTAGGCATCCTTTAATGTTGATACAGACAATACGTTCAATGACTACATGCGTGTGTTACAAACTATGGATGTCATCAACTTATCATGTTAATTCCACTGTTAATAAACACTCACGTTGTGTCTGGTCCTTTCTTGTTGCTTGCATTAGTGCTGGTGGAGACCTTGGTACTCTTGAGTAAGTTCTACTTCCTTCAAAGTCACATCCAGGGTTAAAGGACGTATAAACTGCTGTATATTTTTAAATATATTTCCCAACTGTCCCCCAGATTTGTTTATTATTAAGACCCCTACCAAAAACTCAAGAGAACTGCTTCCTCACAACCACCACTACTATGTGCTTATCAAGGACATACAGCTTAATAGTGGAGTAATGCTGCTTTTTATAATCCCCAAAGAGGCTGATGCTAAAGAGTAAAATATTAAATAAAGGCTTACATTAGATTAGGAAATCCAATAAAAACTTTGTTTTTAAAGAATCCTGAACAAATTATATCTGTTAGTGAACTGAAGAAATATTTAACAAGTGAAGTGAAAAATATATATAGGGTAAAACTTCTCTCTCTCTATATTTTGACTAAAGGGTAGATTTTGGTAACATATTTAACAGTGTAAAAAAACCTTAGGGGGCTATACTGATTGGTCACAACAAGCATTTTTCTGAGTTTGGGCAGTGACTGCCAGACAAATTAGAAGGGTAAGATCCTCTAAAAACCCCGAGTCAGGACCATTCCACACATGGTCCTCTGACCGAAAATGTCTGGATTCCAATTGATAATAATATTTATTATTAAACTGTATGCATACTGATCTATCACATATGAATGGTCTTCCTGTCTAACAAGTCTGAATGTGGTCTTCCATCACAAGGTACAGGTACCTGGTGGTAATGCAGGACCTGAACCCTGAAGAGAGGTGCTCTGCTGATAAGGGAAATGGCCAATTTTGGTTAAAGAATGGCCTCTAATGCCCTGGCTGGTGTGGTTCAGTGGATTGAGTGCCAACCTGCAGACCAAAAGGTCGCAAGTTTGATTCCCAGTCAGGGCACATGCCCGGGTTGTGGGTTAGGTCCCCAGTTGGGGCAAGCAAGAGGCAACCACATAGTGATGTTTCTCTCCCTCTCTTTCTCCCTCCTTTCCCCTCTCTCTAAAAATAAATAAAATGTTAAAAAAAAAAGAAAAAAGAATGGCCTCTACTGAAGGGCATAACAACAACAAAGAAAGCTCATTATTTTCTTTATCGAACAAGTGTCAGATGTTGGCATCAGAATTTCCACAACATATTTTTGTTGACAGACAGCCACTCGAATCAGAACACGGGCTTCACATTTATTGGCTCACAGGATCTCTGGCACTGACCCAGTTTCTAAAGCAAGAATGCATGTCAAACAATCTTGCTGCTCCAAAGTCATTTGTGTTTTCGATTTGCAAATGCCTCATTTTATTTTAGACATGACTTTAAAACCACTCAGGACTATTCCCTAGCTCTATAGTCTGATATTCAAAAAAGCTCAGCAGACACATTATAATTTTAAAATCAAACCAATCAAAAGAACAAAAATTATGCTCGCTTTCTTATTTTCTCACCTTATTATTTCTAAGCTTGACTCTACCATGGTGACACAACACTTACAGTTTTCTCTGTTGGATCAGGTATTGAATAGGATCTAACTGTAGGAAGTGTATACTGTCAACATTTCCCCTCCAGATAATAAGTACAAGAGAAAAAATGAATAGGTCATCAATAAAAAATTCTAAGAAAAGAGCCCTGGCTAGCGTGGCTCAGTGGATTGAGGGCCAGCCTGTGAACCAAGGAGTCGCCAGCTTAATTCCCAGTCAGGGCACATGCCTAGGTTGCGGGCCAGGTCCCCAGTAGGGGGCACTTGAGAGGCAACCAAACGTTGATGTTTCTCTCCCTCTCTTTCTCCCTGCCTTCCCCTCTGTCTATAAATAAATAAATAAATAAATAAATAAATAAATAAATAAATAAGTAAACTCTACACTAGGAAAATCCCTTTCTTGTTAATAGTATTAGAAATGCACATCACGAAGTCATCTTTAAAAACCCCCAACTGATATAAAGAAAAACCAAAGGTTAAGAAACATAGTTCCTTACCAGCAGGTCTTCATCCATATCGCCAGCGCCGCCTTCCCTCAGCACGATGTTGGAGAGGCAGTGCACACAGGTGGAGAGGACAGCCCCGCACGCCTGCTTCAGCAGCTCCTACAGCAAGTCAAAGGGCAGCTCTGGAGGGTCCCACACATCTGTTAGGTTACTCGGGAAGCACGACTTTCTCAAGGACTCTGACCTCCAAATGTATAAACCATAAGCCATGCACACCCAGCCATCATGCTTTTGTATCTTTGCTCTTTCAGCAATCTGGCAACTGGCAAAGTAAAATTTACAAAGGGGTGTGTGTATTTTTTCTTTCAACATTTGCCCTAGAGGAGCAAAGGGCCTACATCTGGGAAGATCTAGTGTCCTAATTTATAGGAGATCTGTAATTACAGTCCTCCTCTAAAAATAAAAATAGTGCAATTCTTCTAACATATGTAAATGGTGAATTAACCACTGTAATAAGTGGGCATAAAAAAATGAATAGTTGTTATTCTTCTGAAATGTATTCATCAGAGACATTTTTCAGTGTCTCCTATTAGTTAAAATGACTTCAAAGGGTCACCACCCCTAGCCCCCATCTCCCTGCACTAGATAGGGAGGGGCTCAATCATGCTCCACATCTCCTTGACTTCACTTTCTCGGAGAGGCCGTTCCCCAGTGCCCAGGCTGAGGAAAGGGACTCCATCACAGTACTTCCAAGGTAACCGGTGCACACTTCTGTTTTAGGAATAATTATAACACATTGAAATGAGCTGTTCACTTGTAAACTCTGTCTCAGTTATCATCCCAGGGGCAGCAGCGCCACCAGTGGCACTCGGTATTTGCCAGACTGTGGCCGACCATCACTATGATCCACATATTTTTTATTCCAATTACAGTTTATGTTTAATATTATTTTGTATTAGTTTCAGGTGTACAGTATAGTGGTTAGATAATCATATGCTTAAACAAAATGTTTCTTCCCAATATTTCCAGTATCTGCTGTACATAGTTATTACAATATCATTGACTATACTCCCTGTTACATTTTAAATCCCCGTGACTATTTTATAACTACCGATCAATACTTCTTAAACCTTTCACCTTTTCCACCCAGTCCCCAACCTCCCTCCCCTACAGCAACGATCAGTCTGTATCTATGAATCTGTTTTTGTTTGTTCATTCATTTTGTTCTTTAGATTCCACGTATAAATGAAATCATGTGGTATTTGTCTTTCTCTAACTTATTTCACTTAGCATAATACCCTCTAGATCCATTCAAGCTGTCAGAAATGGTAAGATTTCATTCTTTTCTTATGGTCAAGTATTGTTCCATTGTATAAACATACGACTGTTTTTTTATCCACTTGTCTATTGATGGGCACTTGGGCTGCTTCCATAGTTTGGATATTATAAATAATGTTGCAATGAATATATGGGTGCATCTATTATTCTGAATTAGTGTTTTTGGTTTCTTTGGGTATATGCCCAAAAATGGTATCATTAGGTCATATGGCAGTTCCATTTTTAATTGTTTGAGAAGCCTCCAGTTTTCCATAATAGCTGCACTAGTCTGCATTCCCACCAACACGCACAAGGTTTCCCCTTTCTCCACATTCCCACCAACACTTGTTATTTGATTTACTAATGATGCCCATTCTGACAGGTATGAGGTGATACCTCATTATGGTTTTAATTTGCATTTCTCTGATGATTAGCGACACTGAACATCTTTTCATATGTCTGTTGGTCATCTATTATGATCTCTTTGGAGAAGTATCTATTTAGGTCCTTTGTCCATTTTTTAAACTTATTTGTTTTTTAACTGTTGAGTGGTATGAGTTCTTTATAAATTTTGGATGTTAACACCTTATCAGATGTATCATTGGTAAATATCTTTGCCCATTCAGTAGGTGTCTTTTTGTTTTGATTTCCTTTAATGCAAAAACTTTTTAGTTCGATGTAGCCCCATCTGTTTATTTTCTCATTTCCCTTGCCTGAGGAGGTAATATCAGGAAAAAAAATTGCTAAGAGAGATTTTACTGCCTGGTTTCTTCTAGGGGTTCTATGGTTTTGAATTTTACTTTAAGTCTTTAATCTCTTTTGAGTTTACTTTTATACATGGTGTAAGAAGGTGATCTCGTTTTTTTTTTTTGTTTTTTTTTTTGCATGTTTGGTCCAGTTTTCCCAACACCATTTATTGAACAGATTTTCTTTTCCTTATTGTATGTTCTTGCCTCCTTTGTCATATATTAACTGACCATACAGGTGTGAGTTTATTTATGGGCCCTCTGTCTTAGTCCAATGGTGTGTGTGTCTATTTTTGTGCCAGTACCAGGCTGTTTTGATCACTATGGACTTGTTGTATAGTTTGATACCAGGTAGTGTGATATCTCCAACTTCGTTCTCCTTTCTCAAGATTGCTATGGCTATTTGGGGTCTTCTGTGTTTCCCTGTAAATTTTTGGTTTATTTGTGCTACTTCTGAAAAATTGCCATTGGTAATCTGATATGAATTGCACTGAATCTATAGATTGCTTTGGGTAGTAAGGACATTTTAACAATGTCAATTCTTCCTATTCAAGAGCAGAGTATATGCTCCATTTACTTGTATCTTCTCATTTCTTTATTCAATGTCTTATCATTTCCTGAATACAGGTCTTTTACCTTCTTGGCTACATTTATTCCTAGGTATTTATTTTTGATGTAATTATAAATGGGAATGTTTTCTTAGTTTCCTTTCCTGGGAGATTCCTTGTAGTTATCTTTCTCTTGCTTCTTTAAGATTCTCTGTTCATCATTAACCATTGCCATTTAAATTATGCTGTGTCCTGGTGTGGGCCTCTTTTGATTCACCTTGTTTCATCCCATGACTCTCTGTGCTTCCTGGACATCTGTGTCTTTTTCCTTCACCAAGCTAGGAAAGTTTTCCGCCTTTATTTCTTCAAATAGTTTCGTGATTCTTCTTTCTCTCTTCTCTGCTACCCCTGTGATGTGAAGGTTGTTACACTTCATACTGTTCCTTAAACCACCCTTAATATTTAAAATCCTCTTTTCTTTTTGCTGCTCTGATCCAGCGTTTTCTGCTGTCTCATCTGCCAAATTGCTGATCTGATCCTCTCCTTCTAATCTGCTCTTGATTCTCCCCAGTGTATTCTTCATCTCAGATGTCGTATGCTTCATTTCGGACGGGTTCTTTTTATGTTTTCTATGTCCTTTTTTTATGCTTCCTATCTCTTTAGGCCCCTGCCTATGTGGAATATCACCTGTGAAGCATTCTTAAAATGAAGGTTCATGTGAAGGAAGAGGATACTCAAAGCTATCACAGGCACCTAGCCCACAGTGTATGAGACGGCCTTGCAGAACTCTACACCAGGGGGGTGGCGTTCTAAGGGAACTGTACGTCTTTAGCAGCCAAGTTCTTCTTGGGAAGTGTCAACTGCTTGTCATATTAAGTGTTTCCTTGTGTTGTGGTAATAGCTGCTGGGGACCGCCCAGCCTTACAGGTTTTCTATAGATAACGCTTATCGAACGTCAAGAGTAACATGCCCACTAAGTACAAATGAATGACAAATATCCAGGAGAGCGTGTAGTGTACCTGTTCCTCCATAGGTGTCTCTGCAGATGCTCTGCAGAGTCTTTGCAGAGTATCAACAGCTGAGCTGATCAATTCCAGAGACCACTGGAATCCATTCAGCTTACACTTGACGACATCTAAAAGGGAAATCAAAATCCTTGAAGTTTAACTGCTTAAAATACATATACATGAGTGAGAGGCAACGCCTTCTCAAGATCCTCCAATAAGACACTCACCAATCACCTTGTCTCGGGTGCTCTTTGGAAGATGCTTTGCAATGTGCCCAATAACACACAGAATATGTCCTAGGGTGTTTGAATTGGGATTCTGTTGACTAAAATAAGGGCAAAAGAAATATTATGTAGAATCAAAGTAAACACTGCTGCCAACAAAATACTTTTCTTCTGGATTATTAATACCAGGGTTGCATGGTTTGGGATTCAAACTCTAAGAGCATTAAGGGCACATAAGGCGCCTGGATAAAGGGTAACCTGAAAGCTTGAAACTGATTCTTACTTTTCATGTTTGTTTTTCAGCCTGAAGTTAAAGAAAAGATCTGTGTCTACAAATACCTATAAAATAGCCCATTTCCTAAGACCTGAGCTTTATTTCCAGGAATCTTTAGTGTGCCCACCGGCAGCTAAATGACGAGCATGCAAACCTGCTGACTCTCTCCCAGGACTCTATGATTTTGGTGTAGTCCAGCGTGGGGGATGAGCAGGCAATCTTGGAGAGCAGCATCCAGGCGGGTGCGGAATGTTCCGTGCCGGTGTGGGATATCACATTGTTTATAAAAGTAGACGAGAATTTATCTTTCTTGGACCAGATATGAAAAGCCTTATTTAAATAGCGGCTGGAAAAAAGATGAGAAAGCAGAATTGTAACTATAAATGTACAAAACTGTTGAGATTGGCCCCACTGGTAAAAGGGCATCAAATTCTGCTGCTCCAGGGCTCCCCTGGCACATGAAACACCCACGGAGAGGTTCTAGGTCGCAGCACATTTGATAACAGACTAGGCATCGTTTCGATTTTTATTACACAGAATCAGGTATACTTACATATAGCACTTACTTTAAAGCAAAGAATAAAATTTTTTAATTCATTTGAGAAACTTCTCATCCTCATCCCCTCCAAAACTTATATATAAACATGTGGATCATGTTACCAGTAACAAATACATCTGGAGTTTATAAAGTTTTAGTGACAAAAAGTGTATACACTGTTCTTTTTCTCAATGAACGACTGGAGAGAAATAACATGCTAGCATTTAAACACAGTGATATTAATGCTCTAAAATTTGCTATGACCTGACAATACCACTCTGAACTACACACTTCCCTAACCATTTAAAAAGAAAACAAAAAATCCTTCTAATGTAGTAAAGTCTGTATATGTCATTTTCCTTCTTTCCATAGCACTGAATGAGATCTTATGACTGACTCATGAGACAAATACAATATTACATATTTAAGTGAAGAGAAAAAACGCTCCTTCCTCAATTAATTTTTCTTAGACTGCTAGGAAAACACACACACACACACACACACACACACACACACACACACACACAGAGTAACAGGACTTTCTCATTAAATGAAAAAACAAAAAATTCTCAAAGATTGCAAAAGGCAACTATAGCAAAAGAAGCACATCTCCCCACAATAAGCATATGCATATTAATAAACGGTTTCATTGCTATATTAGCTAGTCACTATAAATCTATCTATATATGTCTAGAGTTTTACTGCAGATACCCTGAACGTATAATTTTTATCTGATGACTGTCCAAAAACAATATATGTGCAATCGGCATTTTAAAATTTATTAATAAGAATGACACACAAAGTAAGTGATGTTTACTACAGGAAGCCAACAGAATGGGAAAAAAATGTCTCTGAATTTTAAATTTGGCTCCTCTCTTAACAGCTCACTCCTCCCCATCAGTTGAGCGGCTCCCAAAAGGCCTCCCAACTGGCCCCACAGTTGATTACAAGCCATTCCCAAATGAGTCAGAAAATGATTCATGGAACGGTAACCTAGTTCTCTTGAAAAGCATCACTGACCTTGATTCTATTTCAAAGCCAATGGACACTCTTCAGTCCCCATTTCACGTGACCTCTACTAGACAGGACTGGCCATTCTTTTTGCCTCTTTTTTTCCCTTCGCTAATTCCTTTTCTTCTAATCACTGTAATTGCAGATTTTGCAAAGCTCTCTTCTTAATCCTCTTACCTACCACCTAACTCCGGGCTACTTGGTTCATTACCAGGAGCCCTGCACTCAGACCTGCCAGGAAGGGAAGGACCGCAAGGACAGTTACGACCTGGGCCTGCCGTCCCAGTCCTCCCTCCCCTGCGGGCCCTGCCTCTGCTTCCACAGCTTGGGCAACGGCAACCTCACCGAGCAGTTGCTTTAGTTAGGATTCTTGGAGCCTTCGGGCCTCTAAGCCTTTGCTCGGCCACATCCTGCCTGGAAAACCTCACTATCTCGGCTGCCTGGTGAACTTCGACTTATTCACCTCAAGCCGCCATCTCTAGGTTGTCACTCTAAGCTAAAATATAAAATAAAATAAAAAATCTGTTCTTATAACTCACTGTCTACTAAAATTGTAAATTTATTTTGTCTCTTTCCACTGGACGCAGCAGCCTGAGTAGAGCGAGTGCACCCATTTCCTTCAGCCTCCAAACCGAGCTCTCGCCCACTCCACTCCGCTGGTCACACCGCTCTGAACGTCGCCTGTTCTCTCCACTTCCACCATCTTCGCCTGGACTCAGGCCCTCTTCTTCCTGAACTGACATCAGTTCAGTGGTGGCCTGGTTTCTCAGACGATAATCTTGTGTCTTGGTCGTCAAACACAATTCCATGTATGACATTCCTAAAATAAAGCCCAGTATTCCTCCTCCACAGGGTGGCCAAGGGTGCAGAGGGCGCTGAAATTCATCGATGCCCTCTGAACCTCCTGCCCACCTTGTTTGCTATCTAAGGTCAAAGTTCTCAGCCTGCTACATTACAATGCCCGGGATCTGCGCCGTGCTGACGGCTCCGGCTTCATTTCCTGCGCTGCCCAGCAGGCGCTGTCACCCGGCCACCCTGAAATCCTGTGGCTCCGCCTAAGTAGACGCTACTTTACGCCCGGCTTTGCTCTGGCTCTTTCTTAGCTCTGCCCCCCTTATTAACCTCCAACATTCAACTCAAAGTTGTCTCATCTGTGAAGTCTCTTTTCCTGAACATTTCTTGATATTCTAGTAAATTTCTATTTATTAAAGAACTTATCACAAGATTTTGTTTATAAACATTAACAGAACTCTATTGCACTAACCCTTACTGTTCTCAATAATTCGATTTTTTATATCGATTCCCTAGCTCAGCGGCACTCATACTTTTTCATCACAGCACCCTTGTAAGTTCTTAAAAATTACTGCCTACCTTGAAATGCTTTTGTTTATGTTAGAAATTAAATTGCCATGCTACAAATTAAAACTGAGAAATTTTAAAAAATTTATCAATTCATCTAAAAATAACAATAGGCTAATTACATGTTAACACATTATTTTACACAAAAAATAACTTTCTCAAAAGAAAATAACTTGGTCAGAAGAATGGTATTGCTTTATACTTCTATAAATCTCTCTACAGTCCGAGTTAAAGAGCAGACAGATGGACTATTACCCCTGCACAGCCCCTGGTAAACCCCATTTTACTTTCCGTCTCTATGAATTTTGACTATTCTAAGGACCTCATAGAAGTGGAATCATGCAATATTTGCTCTTTTGTGTCTGACTTAGATCACTTAGGATGTTTTCAAAGTTCATTCGTGTTGTAGCATGTATCAGAATCTCACGGTTTTTTAAGGCTGAACACCATCTGACGGTCACACTCCGTGCACTGCATCCGCCCGTCAGTGGGCGTGCGGGTTGCTCCTACCTCCCGGCTGCCGCGACGGTGCTGTGCCAGGCAGATGTTCTGGTTATTAATTTGGGAGAAAAGAAAGGCCAGGAAGCTCCAGTGTTCGTATTATGTCCTTTCTGAATTTCTCTTCCCCATTCTCTTTTTGTTTCCTTTCATTTCTGAAGTTCTTTCCTCCTACTTTATCAAGTGCACTCTTCTTCAGAAACTTCAGTAACTATCTCTCTCATTCATCCTCAATATTTCCTATCTACTGGTTCTTTCCTTCTGATTTCTAAGCATGAAAAGGTGTTTCTCCCCATCTTAAAATGAAAAAAGAAAAGCCCATGAAGGAAGGTATTATACAACTTAACTGCCGGTAAGCTAAAGACCTAACTGTAAAAGGCAGAAAGAGAATGTCGAACTTCTAGGATTTTATGGGAGAATACCTACAAGACCCACAGGTAGGAAAAGGTTTCTTTAAAAACACATTAACCATGGAGAAAACTACTGACAAACTGAACTCACCAAAAGACACCTTTAAGAGAGTAAAACAAGCAAATCGTGGACTGGGAGAAGGTATTTGCAATATGTATAAAAATGACTTGTACATAGAATATACAGTGTTTTATATATTCATCACTTTTGGATGAACAAACAGAAGAGTGACAGCCAAATTACAAAGAAAAGATAAAAACAAAAAAAGACAAGACACCCGAGCAGGCAGTTCACAAATATGAGTATCTAAATACTAATCCACATATGAAGAGGCTCATTCTCATTAGTCAGCATGGCACTGTAAATTAAAACCACAATAAAATACTAGCATTCATCCACCAAAATGGCTAAAAAGAAAAAAAAAAAGATAGCATGTAATGCTGGCCAAGATATGTAGCAACTGGAACTCTCATAACTACTAGAGCAAAATGTAAATTGGTACAACCACTCTGGAAAACTGTCTGGCAGTCTATTAAACATAAATGAAAACACTCTCAACAATGCTGTTCCTAGCTGTGATACCCAACAGATTTGCATGTACCTGTGTAGGAACATTCATGGCAGTATTATCTATAGTAATCAAAAGCTAAATGCAACCCAATTATGTATCAACAGTAGGATAGATAAACTGTGATTTATTCATAAATGTCATATATATACAGCAATAAAAGTGAATGAGCTATAGATACACAATAACTTGAATGAATCTTATATTACATAGAATGGAAGGAGTCAGACACACAAAGAATACATACCATATAATGCCATTTACATAAAGTAAAAGAATACAGAAAACTAACATGTGGTATCGAAGTCCCAAAAGCGGCTACCTTTGAGGAGGAAGAAGAGCGATTGTAAGGGAGCGTGAAGGTGCTTCTTGGTCCTAACAATGTTCTGCTGCTTATTCTGGATGGTGGTTGCATGGGTTTGTTTTCTTTTTGATATTTATTGACCTCATAGTCTGTATGCTTTTCTCTGCATGTTGTTTCAATATAAAAGTTTTTTTAAAAGAAAAATAAATGAATAAACCTCCCAATGGCTTCTCATAAAATATAGTCGGTTTCTCCTGCCTTTTTTATTTTTTGGGGGTAAAGAATGGCTACTGCCTTTCATTACCCTGAAGCTTTAATACATTGGGTGTCTACAGTGACACATCCCTAACAAAAGCAAAAAAGTAGTTAATTTATTGTGGGCTAACTTTCCCCTCCATCTAGGCTTTCAGCAAAGCATATGGCTGGTACTAAGAAAATAGTGAACACATTTTCAATTATTGTTTTAATACCAAACTTACCTAATCTTAAGAGGTCACATAATCCAACTGGCTATTCTTACAAATCAGGAAACTAAGACCCTGAGCATTAAGTTGATTTGCCAGGGCCACAGGGCAGTATTTTATGACACTAAATTCCATCATTCTTTCTATTGTACAATTCCTTCAAAACTACATGTAAAAAAACAGGGAAGTATTTCTTGTATACTTTTTTAAAAAGGAGAAGGCAGTCGTGGTAGCACAAACACAAACTAATTCCAGGATTACTGCAGAATAGACTAAAACTTACCACTGCGGGTGCTGACTCCTCCCCGCTGTGTTCACGGTGCACGGTATGCTCAATAAATGTCATCGAGTGGAAAAACTATTGCAGTGTTTTTAAGTCAGCCAGACCAATAAAATGTCAGGAAAAGTTTGACGTATAAAAACAAGGGCGTTATCTTTCAAGATAACTAGTACTGAGGAAAGTTTATATTAATATACCATATCCACCAGTGTTTTCTATTACCTGTATTGAGATACTAATTTAAAACTGGAGAACACTCAGAAGAAAGCAAAGGCAGTGATCAAAGGCTTCACGAAAAAGTCACCACAAAACTGCTAAGAGATTTGAATTAGGTCAAGAAAAACAGACCAAAATTGAGTCTTCAAATATACTAAATAATTTAGAAAGCTACTTTTCCAAGACGGATACAAAAATTTATTAATCAAAACCCTGAGAGCCTTCTATAAGGAAAGTCAGTCAGAACTAACATACCTCAAGTCCTGGCTTTCTGTGCTAAGGAGACCGAGTAGAGCCCAAGCTAGCACTTGGCTGTCATCTCCACTATGGAACTTGCTGAAGTGCTTCACGTTCTGCAACAGGAGCTGGTCTAGGCACTCCAGGGCCTTCTCCTGCACGGTGCTCTCGCAGTCCATCACCACCGGCACGGCCCCCAGCAGCCAGGCTTTCTGGATCGGGACGCATCCCGGGTGGGCCTTTGGGAGTTAAAGCGATGGAGTCATAAAGAAGTCCGATGCTATTAACAGTCTAACTACAAGTGAAGATGTGATCAATGTTTTGAGACACAGTAAAAGTAGCTGCACACACAATTATAAGTAGACCATAAAAGTAAAAAAAACCCAACAACCCAGAATACTTGAACAATATGTGAAAATAAAGTTCCATGTCCAGTCACTGCAAAGTAGTGCATGCTGAAATTTTAAACTTAAAAAGGCACTGTTTTGTTGTTAGTAGTAAATCAGCACTTTCTGGTAATTCAAGATCAAGGACAAATAAATATTTATCCCAAGCAGTAATTAGAATAAATGCTACCCAGGGAAGTAAAAATACCATTGCTTAATGCTTCCCATCACAAAACAAGGAGAAAAACATGCTCTTAAAATTCTTCGAGAGCTAATTACTTGGCAGAAGTAAATTACACGTAGGGTTACTGGCTCTGCTCTTCTGGCAATGCCATCCATATAGGTCTTAATGAACAAACATTAATCTAGGCCTCTGGCCTAACCAAATTAATTTTAAAATTCATATTTCTATGTGAGATTTGAGCTGAAGTCAAGAAAGGCTAAACATTAGCATTCTCTAGCATTAGTTCATAATTATATTTAATATGAAATGCAAGCTATCATATGTCATGAAAAGATACTTCTTCCTTTTCCTTACACTGTATAATAGACTTGGTAGAATCTCTACCAGTCAACTTAGTATTTAGCGACAAGCAGTTATTATGCTGAATCATTTTTTAATGTCAAATCCCATGCATTAGATCCATAATGCCCTGTCCCTCACCATAAGAAGTTCAGTAAGAGACTGTAGGGCCTGCTTCCGGACGGACACCGCAGGGTCCCGACACTGCTCCTGAAGGACCGACAGCTCTTCTTTCATAGCTGAGACATTGCAGTGTTTCAAAATACTCACCAACACCTAGAAGGTGCATGTGGACAATGAAGTGATGACTTATGCATTAGTACAAGTGCAAAAGGACAAGCTATAGACAAAATTGCTCCCTTCAAAAATTCGATATACATTTTATATAAATAAGTATTTACAAACAATTTCAGTGGCTTCACAAACTGTATCAAAATCTGTCCATGGTCCCCAAGCTAACAATCCCTATTCTAAAAAATGAAATTAAGGATATAAATTCATGATTCTTAAAAAGCCAGCAACCCAGTAGGAAGACTTAAAAACAGATAATCCTTTAATTCATCTATGTAATTTAATGCAATGTAGGTAAAACAGGATCAAGATGACCTAATGTTAGGTGAAAAGCAAATCAAGTAACAAATATGGCAGGAGGATTTTTAAAATATTCTGTTGCATTTACAAGTTTTTTAGTGCTTAAAAAGAGAGCGCACGAAAGGTCGTCCAGAAAAGACGCGCACCTGGAGGGCAGACTTCCGAACATTGGTCTTCTCGTCCCTGATTCTCTTTCTCAGCATTGCCATGACACACCTTTCTGTCGGGAAACGCCAGAGTCAGCGGAGTCTGAGAAAGGCCACACAGTACCTGACATCTCATCACACACAACTGAGGAAATCTAAAAAACGGACTAATTAGCTTACTTTAAATCGGAGCATAAAATGAACTGGAGAACAATTTCAAATAATGAGATACAATAATGAAAAAGGCAGAATTAGTGTAAAAGAAGGGCGAACAATCTGAAATATTGAAAATTCTATTTAAATCCTGGCTCCAGGGTCTGAAATTTTGAATAAATTATTTAGACCTTCTATTTTGTTTAGTTACAAGTAGAAACATTTAAACCACAGGGTTTTAAAAGACTAAATAAAATAATATAAATATATAACAGCAGTTTTAACACTTTTAAATCACAGGCCCCTTTAATTATTTAAAATTACTGACGACTCCAAGGGCTTTTTTTTTCCCATGTGAATTACACGTTTTAATCTGAATTAGAAACTTAAACTGAGTATTGTAAAAAGAATAATTCATTTGAAAAAAGGCATGCCACTATAAAGTATGCATTTTAAATAAAAAATAACTGTACTTTAAAAAAGTTTGTGAAAAGAATGGTATTGTTTTATATTTTCTGCAAATTCTTTATTGTCTGGTTTAACAAAAGACAGCTGGATTCTCATTTCTCCTTCTGCCTGCGGTGTATCACATTTCCATGTTGTGGGATCTCTGGAAAACCTCAATTTACACTTGCGGGGAAATCAGAGTGCCAAGGTGAACAATGTCTTAATGTTATTATAAAAACAGTATTAATTTCAAGGATGTGTTGAAGGAGATGTAGGATTCCAAAACACATTTTGAGAACTGTAGATCTCTAAGAAAGCAAATCAAAAAATGAAATAGAGGAAATAGATGAAATTAAAACTAGGTTCCATGAAAAAGGTAACAAAATGAACAAACTTTTATTTTTTTAAATTTTTTTCCAGTTAAAATTTACTTCCTTTTTAAATTTAATCTTTATTATAGTTTTTTCCATTACCATTTAGTCCTCTTATACCCCGCTGCCCCCAGCAATCACCACAGTGTTGTCCATGTTCATACTGAATTAATGAACTAATTTTAGATAGACTAAGAAAATAAGAGAGAAGGTTCAACTGCTAAAATCAGGAATGAAGAGTGGAACATTATTATTGACTTTACAGAAATTTAAAAAAATTGCAAAAGGATACTATGAACAATTTTATGTTAACAAATTAAGTAGCCTAGATGAAATGGACAAATTTCTACAACCATATAAATTACAGAGGCTGACTCAAGAAGAAATAGTCTGAATGCACCTACAAGTACAGATGCTCAACTAATAATCAAAAAACTTCCCACACATGCACAAAAGGCCAGGCATTACTGAAGAATTCTACCAAATATGAAAATAAAAATTAACACCAATTTATACACACACATATCTGCCTCTCCCACTGCTCCTTAAGAAATGAAACTGTATTTTTTTTAAGTATACACAATTGTGGCACACATAATGCCTACCACAGATTAGGAGGGACCATATAAAAACTTATAAAATAAATTAATAAATCTAACTATATAATTAATCCTCTACATACATATTCTCTCTTTCTTTCTCTCTCTCTTATCTGTTTACCCATCTTTTAGAATCACTTCTCTAAACATTATTTCCATAGACTCTGACAGCAGCCCTCTGTGAAAGATACGGAAGGTGTCAGGATCAGAACTGACATTTAAGGAGTTTAGTTAATTTCCATGTCTGAGGTCATGCGGCTATTTAGTAACAAAATTGTACAAGAATTCGGGCTGCGTCTCATTCCTAACAGAGTGCTGAGTGTTTTCTCTACTATTTTGTGACATGCCGTATTACAGGTGAACAAGGAGCTCAAGACCTTCTGACAGTTGGATAGAAACGGAATCTGAGTGGGCCCTGGGCCTATCCACTACCTAGCACAGGTTCGCTTTTTCCCTCCTGAGTCACTGAAGCCATCCCAGATTCTGTAAGTCAGTGAAAATGATCGGGCATCACTTAGGTTCAGAATCCTGGGTCCATGGAAGAGAGGACCCCGTAATCACTCCATACAATGTATATGACCCATTAAAAAATGGTTCATTCTGTTGATGAAGGGAAATTATAATCTAGATTCTAAATTGTCTTTTCCAGTGGAAGCTTGGACTCAGTTTCCACCCAGCTATTAAAAGTGGACTCTGGGATGGCTGAATCAGATTCAAGATGACATGGCAGACAAAGCAGTAAGGGACGAAAACTGGGAACAAGATGGGGTACCCCAGTATTGCTGATCGCTCCCTCCTCCCCATTTTTTTCTCCCAACATAAATGTAATCTCTACTGCACTCTCCCTAGTAACTGGTCCTTTTTTTGCTCAATAATCCCAAGAGTTCGCAACAATGAACTATAATAAGGAAATAAAATGTTTGCTAATATTCTCTCAAATGTTACAGAAGTACTGGGTTTCGGCACATGCTAAGCAAAATGTAGCTTACTACCTTAAAAATGATATATACTATAGTGCAAGGACATCGATTAAAGATGTAATGAAACAGAAGTGACTCCATTTTTCAGGAAAAAAAAGATGTTCTGATTCTTAAGGGTGAATTAGGAAAAAAGAATCTAAGGATTTTAGACTTATATTTATTACTCATCGGATTGTGATAAAATACGACATACCCCTAGATCCGATTGTCTCATCATTGCTGTCCGTGTTGACCATCCCTGAGTCTCCAGAAGGGTTAAGTGTCTGCTTTTGACAGGAAAAAGCTTAAAAATAATAAATTAAAAAAATAGGCTCAGTCATTTAGGCAAAAATTTACTTCACCTTTTAATAATATAAGTATGGCATATTAAATATTTACCACATACATCACTATATTGAAATAAATTTCAACTTCTTTGATGAAGAAAAAAATGCAATACTAAAACATAAATATAGAAATAGAAAAAAAAATTTTTTCAAGTATCAGCCAGTCCTTTAAATAAAAAGGTAATTATTCGCTACTTGAAAATATATTGACCCATTACCTGATGAATTTTTCAGTAAAGTACCAGGGTGGCTGTCTATTCGTAAAATTGTAGGACCTAAAAATAAGCAGATAGATAAGAGGGAAAAAAGTCAGTATCACAAACCCTAAGTAAATATTCAAAGAGGAATCAAAATAAAAAATAATTAGGCCTGAGGAGAAGACAGAGTCCAAACTGCTGACGACTGACAGCTTCTCCGTGCGTATGCCTTTGAAATGGCTATTAGGCCCTAGACGGCCAATGCCCAGCATGAAAACAGGGACGGCGGCCAAAACTCTCACCTTGGACGTACTTAAAAAGGCCTTTCAAATGTATTAGGCTTGTCTAAAAAGTTACTCAACGATGCAATATACTGAAATAAGTTTATAGGAATAAAAGTGCGTCATACCATATCGGTCATCTTTGCTACAACGAAGAATGATTCCCTTGCAGTCCAATTTCTTGACAAGCATAAGACCAATTCCATTTCACGACGGTCACCACACTTACTGTTAATCAGGAATTCCAGTATGCTCTCCGATGCAGTGTTTACAGACAACTCCAGGCAATGTGCAAAACTGGACAGTGCCTTGCTGCGGACAGTTGGTGCCTTGTCTAAACAACGATCAAACATAATGTCCTGCACCAAGAACTTATGCTTTAGGAACTTCTGATGCTCCAAGGGGAGTGTGTTATCCGCCTCTCTTTCTGGCAGTTCCAACAGAGCTAAGGCAACATCAAGAGTAAAAACCCTGTGTGGGATCTGGTAAGGCAAAATCATAAGAATCTCCATCACATAGGAATGAAACCAATGGGTCCCCTATGTATTCAGATCTGGCAATCATGGGAAGGTTGCAGAGCCAGGAACCAAGAGTTTATGCAGACATATGTCCTACCTTGGAACTTCGTGAGTATCTGTAAAGCCAGGCAATGAAGGCGGCATATTCTCCACAAGGAAGCTTGCTGAGCAGCTGTACCAGTGCCTGAGCTGCATAGGTCCGATACTCTGATTTATCTACCACCTGCGACACAAACATTGAGAAGCTGCTCACCTGGACAACCGAAACGTTATAAGATAAGTGGAAAGTCAGTGAGGGTAACTATAACTAGTTCAGTGATCTTTAAGTGTTAGAGAAATGACTGACATTTCAGGTTTCGAACCCTCTGAATACGAACCTATAAGAAATCTATAGGTCTTCTTTTTGGAAATACAAATTCAACACACAATGGAAGGGAGTTTATGAACCCCTACAATCCATAAAGTTCAATTAAGAATCACTTGCCCAAACAGTTATAAAAACTTGAGATAATCATAGGAATTTGAACATTATGTGGATATTTGGTGATTTTAAAGAATTGCTGTGTATTTTGTGATTTTTTAAAAGAGTTCTTATCCTTTAGAAATACATATATATATTTATATATGAAAGAACATGATGGAATTTGTTTCCGAAAAACTCCAGTGTGCGTATGTGTTTGGGGAGCACCACTTTTAGGGGTCTACATGACACAAAATTGTTGAAGATGGGTGCCCATCCCCGCTCTCTTTATTTCTTTACATATTTGAAAACTTCCAAAATGAAAAGGTTTTTTTATCCCCAAAAGAACACTGTCTAGGGAAACATCTAGTGAATAAATTAAATAAAACTACCTTTAGTAAGGACAAGGCTCATTTGCAAGAACAAAAACACACAGAAAACACAAACACATTTAACTTCATATATTAAATATTTTAAAAATTATTATTATTACTAAAGCAACTGGTACCTTGGCACAGATGTGCTGGAGTAAGATACGAAGAACCGGAAATATACTTTCCTTTAGTTCATCCACGAGTGAGCTATTAAAAAAAAAACACACATTCCTTGTTTACATATACCTATAATTACAAGTCATTTTCTTTGACTCCACTCAAAACCCACTATATCTATGTTTTAGAAATCCTAAATGTTAAAAACAATCTATCCCCAAATGCAAGCATTGTTTCGGTGAATAAAGAGCAAAGACATAAAGTGTCATAGCAGAACACCATGCCTGACTTTTCAGGCATGGTTTTAGAGCTGTTGCCAAGAAGACAGCTACAGCCAGGGAGGTGCAGATGTGCAATCCTCATATGGCTCTTTGGCTACTTAGTAAATTTCATATTAAGACTCTAAAATATATCATTTTGGGGTAAATAATAGACTAAGACACAGTACCACCTCATGGTAGCTCAGTGAAATGCAACCACTTCAACGCATTTGTAACAGTACCTCTTCAAACTTTAACCCAAGAAGAAGTTATTATAATGCCCAGATTTGACCAATTTTAGTGTTAAGTTCATTTGTACCATTATATGAATAGACTACTGCATCAGGAAATCCCATGGAAAAACCAAAGTGAGGGTGTCCACTGAAAATATTTTGGTTATTTGGTGACAGTCTATACCTGCATTCCACCATTTTCAAACATTTAACTACATTACATAGTACACACGTACACACTCTCACGGACTTACTGGCCACTTTCTTCCCCTTCACCAAATATTCAGTGAGGGAGGAAAAGAAGCCAATGACAGCCAATGTTTCTTTCCCAATAATGCTGAAACTTTTTAGGTGAAGCTAAGTGGCTCATGAGGGAAAAAAATCAGTCTATCGATTAATGCCAAAGAAGTAAAAATCAACTTAATGCTTTTTTCAAGAAGTGTTTTCTATAGAAGTAAGGGAAGAGAAACGCGAAAAGAAACAAGGAAGAAGTGGCACGCAACAACAGGAAGGAGGCTCGGAGGAGAGAGGGCCAGCAGAAGACCAGGAGGAGGCAGGCTGCAGGCATGGTCAGGGCTGAAGCTGATGACACAACAACAGAGGGGAAGCAACTGTCGCTGCCCGGAGGCTCACCTCACAGGCTGGTGGAAATCAAGCTGGAGGCTGGTGCTGACCCCTCAGCCCCAGGTTCCTTAACCCTTCAACAAGGCCCCAGGGCAGAGGTTACCAACAGTGACCCAGACCGCATGAGCCCGTTGGGCTATAAAGTGCTTTATTTTGACCCCCAGACCACAAACGGGCCAGAAATGTGTTCGTTTCCATAGGTGTCGGACATCCGGGTTGGTCCAGGGGCCCGGGAGACTACGGGGAAGTGATAAAGAGTAAAACTCCCGGCTGCGTGCGCTTCACCTGATGAACTGGACTGCCTGGTTTCTGCTGCTGACGACTGGCGAGCTGATGGCAAGGGGGGCATGATGGGATCCTTCCCCTACTTCTAACATCAATATTACATTTAGCATTTGATGGAAAACAGAACCGATAACCTAGAAGAGAAAAGAAAATTCAACTTAAGGTATAACAGAGAATCCTCGAAGACCACAGTAAACAATTTCGAGCTGTCTAAAGATAAGTCAGGTTGATAGAGTTTTGGACTGAACACCAGGGGTGTGTTTCTTAGACAATTATCAGATACTCAATAAATGCACAATGTAATCAGTATGAAAACACTGCTTACAGATAATGATAGGAATAGCATCTGGTTTCTCTCTGCACCCTCTGGTACTGTAGCTTAGAAATTAATGCGAAAAGAATTAGTTGTCGCTTACAGATGGTGCAGAATGCTAATGATAATCCCTAATAGTGAAGGGGGAAAAAGACTGATATTTCACACTCGTATTTTATCTGACGTTCACAAAGCACCTTCCAATAAATCATCTCATGTAATTTACTCAGATAATTCAATCATTATCCAACCATATAGCAGGTATTACATTAAGCACATTCATATATAATACTGGATTTTACTATATTTAATCTTAAACATCACAACAACTCCCTAAGGTAAGCAAGGCATTTCCATTTTATACATATTATTATTTCCAGTTTACACATAATGAAACAGACTCTACAGATGAGTTGTCCAAAGTCAAATAATTAAAGGCCTGGCTAAAACTAAAGTCAACTAGCACCAAGTCAGTACTTCCACAGTTTAAAGACACTACATCTTTAGAGACACAGTGGACCTAAAAGAATACATTTTCCATCCATTCTATTTTTTTAAATGTCAAAAAGGGCATGGAAATTAAAAGCATTATGTGAAATCTATCGCGCCATATTTCAAGCACAAGACGCATGCGGAAAAACAAATGTCCTCTTCACCTTCTTGTTCTCACTCAAGCATAGAAATGATGATACAATAAAGTATAAAATACGGAATGTGTTTTAAACAGCAGGCACTGGGCTCGGCATCTGGCAGGCAGCCTTTCACTGAATCCTCCTGACGAGTCTGTGAGGAAGGCAAGCCTTTTCCTCCCTTTTGTCCAGATGAGAGAGCCGAGGCGCTCACAAGGCCGTGTGACTGACAGCAGGGCGCGCAGAGAGCAAGTGGTGGAACCAGAATCTGACGGAGGCGGGCCTTCACCCAGGTGCCCCAAACCTTCTTCACCACCACGGTACGACCCCTGGAAATTAAGTGTATCACAGCCACCCAAAACCTCATGACCCTGGTCTATCCCTTTTTTTTTTTCTTTCTTTTTTTACAAAACCTTATTTTATAAATGACATCTAAGTTTAGTAATACCGTGATGCTTGAATAACCCTAACTCAAATGTTTAGAATAGTGAGGCTGCTAGAGTAACTTCGGGGGCAAATCAACATGTGAATGCTAACAGGAATGATAACCAGTAATATTTCTGTAGAATTACCAACTAGAATAACACGAATACTAATAAAGTCATTGAAGCACACATGAAATGCCAAGGCAAACTAGAAAATTCTGACTGTTTATTCTTCTTTTCAGAAAAATTTGGTGAATGTTTCTATAAGAATAACGTTCTGTTCAGTAGCTGTCTGTTCTTCCCAATTTCTACTGAAGCCATCTTTATGTATGAAACCAAATAATAATTTATTGTGGACACCAAGGAACTGGATATGAGTTTTGTTATGAACAGTAGGTAACAAATGGCTATGGGTATACTTTCTATTATACAAACGATAGACAAGGTCATGAAAATAACCTGGTCAATTAAAAGGGCATCACATCAAATGCTTCTAATGTTTTTCCACTACGTGATTTGCATGCTTTCCATTTATCTAGTTAACTAAATTAGACCCCTGTAGCCGTTACCTTGTCTCCTTCCCCATGGATTGGGGAGCAGAGCAAATACAACCCATGGTAGGCCAGCTCTGGTACGTACTTTGCTTGGTTAATGTTTCTAAAGAAAAAAGGCCAAGGGTTAGTTAATGGATACGATTTTACTTTGACTATTCCCTTAACACTATAAGCCATATTTAAATAATAAATTCTACCTGTGTGCCAAGTAGGATAAAATGGCATTAATACTTCCGCTGAAGCAAAATTTATTTTACTATACTTACATTTTAGCATGGGAAGGTTTAATGGCTCACCTGGCTTGCATAACATTAAATTCATGAAGCACTGGTTCAAAATTAGTTAATGCCACAAAGACCTAGAAAACGGATATCGAGAAGAGGCCTGATTTTTCTTACTCGTTAAGAATGAGCCCGCGTCTGAACCCTTTGAGACTGCCCCAAGTTTCTTGGAATTTTCACTTACCTCTATACAAGTCTGTACACACTGGGGCTTTTCTTTCAGGGAAAACTTGGACAGAAGCCTTAAAAAATTCTTCAAAAGTTGAAATATGGCTTTTCGAATTTGACAAAGGTCCCATGCGGAAAAACAAATGTCCTCTTCATCTTCTTGTTCTTCTATAATTTCATCCATCTAGATTATGAAGAAATGTACAGGTGACTATAAAATAATGCCTAACACTCTGTCCCATGGTTTCCAATTTATGCAAATCAAACCCAGTGAACTGCCTGGGGGTTGCTGGGTTGCTGAGGTCACCAGGTCCTTTGACTGCTCAGGGTTCTGTGGTCACAGTGGTTAGCCACTGGACGAGATGATGGCTATGATAAGTGTCTAGCTCTACAGTTTTGAGTCAATGAGAATTCTGATGTGTCTTAAGTCTCCGCGTCGGTGAACCCTACCATCCTACCTAGTCATACAACAATGTGGATAACGTTACTCTCTTACACGCGTAGGGATCTGCATCCTCAGGATACTTCAACCACCCTCTCTAACGGCAATGAGATAATGCAGCAAACAATCCTGTTAGCAAGCTGTCAAGCACACCTGGGTACGAGGCTGGGGAAGCTGGTGGGGAGGTTGGAAAGTTGGCAAGGTGGAAATATACTCTTGGTCGTATATGAAGCCCAAGAGGCAACTTAGTCCTACTGAAGAGCTGATGGTATTTTGGGGTCTAGTGATTATAATCATTATGTCTGAAACCGTATTCTAATAGAAATTAAATTCTTAAATCAAAACCATGTATTGGTACAGATCTGTTTTATTATTCCTCTTACTTCTTACCGCAATATCTTCTTTCCTGGGCGGCTTCCCTCTTTTTCTATGCCCTCTTGAGTTAGCCTGCGAGTTCTTAGGCTGTTCTTTCTTTCTTTTCCGACTCAAGCTAGGTTCCTGAGGCCAGCTCTTCTTCAGAACCTGTATACATTTCTCAAACATCACTGGGTGGAATATTTGATTGGCGACACTGCCTATTCATAAAGAATAAAGAGTAAGCAGATTAGATGTAATTGTCCTGAAATATATCTGTAACAACAGATAAAGATTTCAAAAGCAAAAAACGGGCTTTTCATTAACTTTGAATAACAATGACCCTTTTGCAAAAAAGTACCATTCGCCTTTAGCCATGGGTGAGCAAAAGTGCTGATGAGGAAGAAATAACAAGATTTCTATTATGTGGCCATGAGGGAGTAACTGGTTTTATACTTGTTCTGCCGTAAACAACTATAAAACTGGACAAAAAAAATTTAAAATAATCATTTTAACACATGGAGTAAGAGGAAGCATAGAAATCAAATCTCTGAGACAAGAGAAACAAATGAAATAAACCCTAGAACTGCTCTAGTTTTCATATTTTGAGGCAATTTCTGGACAGCAGCAGAAAAATGGTGAGCTCAAGCACATTATTATGGTCTTACTAAGCTGAGACTGTAGAAATCAAGTCAGAAAGGCAGAGGGAGTTGGAATTTAGGGAGCAGAAGAATGGAGAAGAGGAAGCGACACAGAAAAAGGGCTCCGGAAACCTGCACAGGGCTGATTACAAGCTCCGCACGCATGGGCTAAAACTCCAAAAAGGTGGGCGAAGAATAATTTCTAAGGAGTTAGAAGATGTATAATTTTTGGAATTCATACAAGGCTGAGACATATTTGAGGTCTGGCTGGCCAGAGCCAAGACACCTTGTTAACCACCTGGAGCATCCAGTAGAAAGCTTGGAGAGAAACCCACCTTAATAACAGCGTGAAGTTAGCTCTACAGTAATAGCTATTTTAAATCTGCATTAAAATAAGTTGCAAAAGAATTAAGTTAATCCACCATTAACTGAAAATTAAAACATACTAAACACTGTTTAAAGGAACACAACAGAATCAAGACAATTAATGGCGTAACATTCAAAAGTCCAGCATCCAATAAAAAAGTACGGGACACGCTACGAAGCAGGCAAATGTGCCCCCTGAGGAGAAGCAGAATCAGTCAACACAATCAGTCTAAGAAACGACACAGTGATGGAGTTGGAAGGCAAGAACCTCGGGGCAGATATTATAAATAAGTTCAAGAATTAAAACAGTAGCAAACAAAAAGAGAAATGAATTGTTTTTTTAAAGAGTTAAATGTAACTTCTTGACCTGAAAATGAAAAATTCACTGGACAGGCTTACCAGTATATTAGAAATTTTAGAAACAAAAAATTAGTAAGACTCAGCAGCCTGGAAATATCAAGCAGTCTAACATGAGTAATTGGAGTCCAGGAAAAAGGGAGAGAAAATTATCTGAAGAAATAATAACTGAAAATTTTCCAAATTTGTTAAAACTATAAATTCACAGACCCTAGAAGCTCAATGAACCCAACCATGATAAACACACACACACAAAATCACACTAAAGCATAATCTAATCAAATTGTCCCCCTCCTTTTCCCTCTCTCTAAATATAAGCAAGTAAAATCTTTTTAAAAAGTTTGTATCTTGCAGACTTCCAAAATACCTTAAGTTAAAACCGGCAGAGTTAAAAGAAAAAACAGATAAATTGACAATTATATTGGAGATTTCAATATTTCTCTCTCACTAATTGATAGAGCAAATAAACAGAATATCAGGAAGGATATAAGACAAACAACCCTAGCAATGAACTTGACATAATTAACATTTATAGGATACTAGATCCAGCCAAGGCAGAATATATATTCTGTTCAAGGACAAAGAGAAGATTTACCAAGTCAGACCCTATGCTGAGCCACTGAAAAAACAAACAGCCCCAGCTGGTGTGGCTCAGTGGACTGAGTGCCAGCCTGCACACCAAAGGTTCACCAGTTCGATTCCCAGTCTAGGGCACATGCCTGGGTTGCGGGCCAGATTCCCAGTGCAGGCTGCACGAGAGGTAACCACACATTGATGTTTCTCTCCCTCTCTTTCTCCCTCCCTTCCCCGTCTAAAAATAAATTTTAAAAAATCTTTAAAATAACACACAAAAAAGCAGTAATTTAAAAGTATGTGCTCTGATCTCAACATAATTACAACAGAGATCAATTATAATAAGACATCAAGAAAGTCCTCAACTATTTCAAAATTAAACTCACTACTAAATAACTCAGGTATAAGAAGAAATCACAAGATTAGGAAATTGCTTTGGCCTGAATGATAATGAAAACAAATCACCAAAACTTGTGGGATGCAGACAAAGCGGGACATAGAGGGAAATTTTAATTTTACTTAAATCAGAAACAAAGAAAGTATGTGAGAACAAAGATCTATGCATCCACCTTAAGAAGTTAGAATAAGAACAAATTAAACCTACAGTAAGGAAAGCAACAGGGATAAGATCACTGACATGAAAAATGGGTAAGTAGGGTGTAATCAATATCAGAAGTGGGTTCTTTGAAATGATCAACAAAATAATAAGCCTCTATCTAGACTGATGAAGAAACAAAAAGAAATAGAAATTACCAACACCAGACATGAAAGAGGACACGTCACTACAGATTCCACAAACTTCTCTCAAAAGGACCTCTACGCCCAGACAGCTGCACTAGTGAAATCTACCGAGGAGGCTGAAAACAAAAATAATGAATACTTTTCCTGCCGCCTTCTAAGTTCTTCTAGTTGGGCTAATAGTCAAATTAACAGAGAAAAATTAACAGGGGCAGATTAACAGGAGAAAATCAAATTTTTTTACCTGTACAGGGGGAATTTGCATATGCATGGAAATTCCAAAGGCTACACTGAGTATATAAAGCATTTTGGACAAAGGACAGAAGCGGGGAAGAGCATGAGAACGGGTGCTTTACAGGTAATTCTGGAAGAGCAAGAACACACTTGGCAAGCAAACTGTTGCTCGGCAACTCAGAAACCATGGGACCCTGGTGGTATCTAGCTAACAGTCCCCTGCCGGAAGCCTTTCTTATTTATCATACTTAATTCTAATTAGGCTAAGGGGAACATTCTAAGATTTCCTTCCTAAACCAGGCTTTTCTATCTAAAATCTCTTGGGCAGGAAAGGAGGAAAGGTCAAAGATTTTTCCTGAGTCTTTTATTTCTTAATAATCAGCTTAAAATCAATATCTCAAAAAACAGCTTCAGGGTGGCAAAATTTTGGTTTCCTTTACTACCAAAAATTTAAGAAAGAAAGAAAATCAATTCTTCCCAAACTTCCAAAACATTAAAGAGGCAATGGCACTTTTCCAAACTCATTCCATGAGACGAGTATTGCCCTGAAACACAAACCAGATAGACATCTCAAAAAGAAAAAGAAAAAAAAATCCCTTATGAATATATATGCAAAAATCTACAATAAAATATTAGCAAACTGAACCTGGCAACATATCAAAAGGATTACGCACTGTAACCAAGGTCATGCAAAACTGCTTTAACATATGAAAACTAATCAATGTAATATACTATATTATGACCATAAAGAACAAAAACCACATGATCACCTCATAGAGCAGAAAAGCAAATAACTCGATCCTGAAAAAGAACATACTTTTGATCAAATATTAAGTACCACCAGTGTCCCAATCATAATCCAGAAACATTTAGAAGCAGAAGATGATCGGAACGAGCATAACTTCCAGGAAAGCTGCAAGTGGCCCTACGGTGGCTCACAGCCAACTCCCCTCTTTGCTTCTGGCATGACTCTCAACCCGAATCTGGAGGAATGGCCTCTAGCAAGTGAAAAGAAGAGTAAAGCCAGCAATCCAAGAACTGCCAATTTTCTGAGAGCCCAGTTACAACTAAATTCTTTAGGAATTGATTTTAAAAGTCATGGGAGCATTAACAGTACAAATTAATATTCAAGGCCTTATGTATTTTTTTTACCAATTCCTAAACCAGTTAACATTCATTACAAACACACTCATGCAAACTACGACAGCAGCAAAGCTGACTGATCTGATTTTCTTTTCTACGTGACCTTTGGGTTCTCCGGCTACATGCCCTTGTAGGTTCAGCCCTCCGTTGCCTTGAGCTACCACAGAGAGAAGCAGGGACGCGCTCCTCGCTCACAGGAGGACAGCCACCTGCGTGTTCTGACAGCGAAGGAAGCAAACAGAGCTCACAGGCTGCTCTCCCACGCTTTCCGCCCTCAAGCATTAAAGCCAGGCTTCCCGTGCTCTCTTGATTAGAATGGCTTAAATATACTGTCCACGCCAGACACAGGAGAGGTATAACACAAAGAGGCCCCAGAGCAGTTTTTCTCAGTCTGGACACGCAATCAGGAGAAGAGAGGGGAATGTCAGAATTTTATACTGGGTGGGGATGGGTGGGAGTGGAGCTCTCGTGGCTAGGAAACATTCTCTCTCTAGCCTTGTCCCTCCCGGATTACTTCTATTAGGTTATTGACACAGCATAATATTAAAACACACACACACTTAAAGAAAAATGAAAAAGACCCTTCTGGAGAACTTATGCATATACTTCATAGACTCGCCCTTACTTAAAGTCAGAGCGCTCTAGGAGGTGGGTTTCGGCTGCTCTACTTCATGTCGGGAAACAAGTGTGAGAGCTCAAAAACAGTGTAGAAAAAAATTAAATATGATACGTTCTATCATAGCCAAGTACTTACCTGGTACTTCCAGCAGCAGGAAGTAAAGACCAGCGGCATGAAGGCCGTATTCTCGATACTGCACACTGACGTTTTTCTTATGGACTATTTGAACAAAGTGATAGAATAAAGCCACCAGCGCATGGTGAGAAATATTGTTCTCAGTGAAGAAGGTCCAAATGCTCTGGGGGCGGGAGGAGGAAATCACAAAAGCCCATAATTACAGAAATGTAAAAAATATAAATAGAATTATTCGACTTTGGTATGTATTAATACTTAGTGTCTTATAAAAGAGGGGACTAGACCAGCCTGGCTCTTAATTATAAACATATGCCATCTTCAAAAGGATTAAAACAAAAAATTAAAAATGTATTATTCAAAATTACAAAGATAAGTAGATAAGAGATTTAAATAATTAAACTTAAAAAAATTTCTGGTAAGTTTGAAGCATATATAATTCTGAAATTTATTATAGCTAAAAACTGAACTAAGACTTCTGGCACACTATGTTAGTGAGGTCTCAGACGAGTTATCCCTCCACCTATGTTAAATGTATCTAAATTCATCACTCTAATTCCTAGCTGAGGAAATCAGGTCAATTAACTTAAATTTAAATGTTCTGTGGGCAATGGGAGTAAGGGGGGATCTTCCCTCAGTTGATTTCAGAAGTAGCCCCACATAAGACAGGAAATAAACCTAAGGATATAAACCACAATTTTATTAATTCTGTCACTGTTCCATGCTTCCTCCTGTTAAGCACATGAAGAAGAAATGGGTTATTTCTATAAACCAAATGTAGCAGGGACTACGAATGGTTTATCCTAGAGTCCCCTAAAAAAAAAAAAGGTTCACAAAAGGTCCATAAAAGTTCAAGAGGCCAGACCATGTACCCCCTGCTCCCCTGAAGACAGGGGAAGTAGCAGGTAACGCCTCGGTTTCGGCTCACAGCCTAGCGCCTGCCGCCTCACGGAAGGGCTGCCGAATCGTTCAGCGTGCTCCTTTCCTCCACCAGGAACTTCTGGAAGGAATCTTCTCCTGCCTTTGTAGCAGTGACACCCCCATTCCTAACACCGTTTCAGCTCCTGTAACTGCCTTAAACTGTAACCCTAGAAGTTGCTGATGACAATCCAAACACCTCTGCCCTCACTGCCTTGTCTCAGGACTCCACCTACCCATCTCCTCTGCGGCATTTGATACCTGGGCCACTTTCTAGCCTCTGTGTCAGCTTTCCCCACACTTCTGCCTACTCCTCAGGCCTCCTTCAACCGGCTTTCTTAGTTCTGCCCTGCATCTCCTTTCCCTCGCTTACCTCTGTGATTCAAACACCATCTTGAGCCAAAGGACTCTCTCATCTATTTTGTTGAATTTTAACTTCCCTGCTGGTCTTCCGATCCATGTTTCCAACTACCGATGACACTGCCCTAAAGATCTCTTAGTGAATCTCACATTCAAAGCCTAAAACTGAATTCATAATTTTTCCAGTTGACCTAGCTCTTTCCCCCTCATTCACCACCCCTTGGCTGGCAACATCCTCCTCCTAGCTTTGAAATCTTGATGATCTTCACATTTTCCTTTCTCTCACTCCCCACACCTGGTCAATGCAGCACTTCAAAGGTTAATCTTGCAGATTTGTCTGCGATTCTCTCAGCCTTCTCTACAGATTCCCTGCTGTTCCTTTCCTAGGAAAGCTCCCAGACCCTAATTTCTGTTAGCCAACACTCTACCCACTTGTGAAGGCTCGCCTCTGGCTACTTTCTTTCTGGAACCTTCCCAATCTTACCATGCTCCCTTTTCCACATCCCTATTAGGTGGCAGGACACTTTTTTTTAACAGCAGTTTTTACAATGCGGTTCACCCAGTATTTCCAGCTCTTCCCTTAGACTCACGGTGGCACTGTGCTGCTACGCCCTCCTGCAGCTGAACATGGTCTCTGGACTTGCTCTGGCCAGCGAAATGGGAGTCGGAGCTGTAAGAGCCAGTGCTTCATTCTCCACTTTCCCACACTGGGATGGTCTTTGATGTAGGGAGTGGTTCTGTTGTCTTAATCATCACCTTATCTTCTAAGGTACTTAATGTAGTACTTAGCATTGCGCTTACTGTTTCACTAGGTGACTTAGTTTTTGAAAAGTAATGTGAGGTTTTTAACAAACATTTTTTAGTTTAAATTTTGCAGATGTTAATATCTAAATATTTTTTCTTCTGGTACCTGGCCCTTCAGTTTTTTGAAAAGCAGTCAATGAACTAAATACTAATAAACACAGTTGGTAGAACTCAAATTTTTAAAGGAACTCTTTGTTCCAATTGTCTTTAACCACTTTTCAGTTTAATAATACCAGATTTTTCTTAAAGTTAAGGTATACTGAAATTGTTAGTGCATTTTCCTTAGCCTTCTTTTCATATTTGGTTTAATCTAGTTTTTTCCTTTGTTTTGGCCTTTATTCTTTTCCTCTAATTTGCTGTTAAAAAAAAGTCATGACTTGAAAAAAGACAGATTAATACCTGAACCTTCTGAAGGAAAGCTATCAGGATATTCCAATAAATGATCCAAATTCTTTATGCCACTCTCCTCATAATCCTTATGAACTGTTTACTAAAAAGACTAAGTCTTAGATGATAATAATAACTTTAATATTCTACTTCTAACACCTAAAGACGGCTAGCTTGATTTTCCTTTTTTTTTTTCCTTACCTCTGTAGATCCATGCTCTCCAGTAGCAAAGTGGAAAAGACTTTCATAGAGTTTTGTGAATGCATCCCATCCAGTCTCTATGATTTCTGCTTCTATGCTAGGATCCAAAGGTTCAGTCTCTGTGAAGTCCAGTTCCCAAACTGTGTCCACCCATTCTAGTGGGGAAATGGAATTAAATCAGGAAGTGCTCTACAGCAAGTAAAAAACCAAAAATTTTTACACGCTATGTACATTCAAGAAAGGAAAAGTTTATGAGTAATGACTCATTTTTAATTATATAATACAGGTGAAGCATAATTCAAGGAAAGCAGAAAAGGTTAAGAAAATCTTTTGTTTCTTTCTAAATTACAACTGACATCTGGTTATTAGGTTGCTTATCTTCTAAAAATATCAAGGAGGAAAACACTTTTTACACAAGACAGTTTTGGGGAATGACACTTCAAAACACTCAAAGATCAGCCTTTCCTATACATTCAATCTGGAGAAGAAAGAGGTTACTCAAAGACAGCTCAGGATGTCCCTTTGGAAAAACCTTGTAACTTAGTTAATAAGCCCAAATAAAATACTTATTGGAATAGAATAGTGTGGCATGTTAAAAAAGAAAAAGATACAATTTTCCTAAGAAGTTTAAACCAGAGGAGGCATGCTCAGAGAAATACTCAGTGATTTCAAAATACACAGATGGAAAGAATGTATGTTAAGAGAATGGGATATTACCACAGCATTCATGTTGAATTCCTCGCTAATCTCTCTTAACTCTAAACCTTCTCACATGTTTCTAACAAATATCCTCCCCAATATTTTGCTGGTATACCCTAAAGCCTAAATCAGGACCAGATGGAAGTGTGTGGACCTCTCCAGCATCGTTAATCAGGTGCTCCTTCCCTCCGCCTTCTCCGATCTCTGCAGGAGAGAGATTTTTAACAGGCAGCGCAGAAAGGACATCTCTTCATCCCAGGAGTACAGCCTACGGCTGAAAAGCACGCCACCCCCGCCCTCACGTTTGATGCTGTGAAGAGCGAGCAGCCCCTGGGGCAGGAGGGCTGAGGGAGTGAGAAGAAGGCAGCAGCTCAGAATCACAGTTTACCCAAGGCCAGCCCCTTTCAGGCACCCAGAGGTCAAGGTTCTCAATTCAAGAAAGTAAAAGAAAGGGCTCAAATTAATGATGGTAGTAGGTCTTGTGATTTATAATAAGGACACAGGGTGGCAGAGCTTAAAAGAAATCTTTCCATGGAATTGGCTTTAGTTAATTATCCATTAACTCTATTTGCTAGTCATTCTCCTAACAACTACAGTTATCTCCCTAAAAAGTTCTTGTACCTTTCCCTCTTTGCCTCTCATACATTCTCCCATTTATTTTATACATATATTTCAAATGCATGTTTATAAATGCACACCAGTATTTCTGATCTCACTTCTAGATCACAACTACAAAGTCCCAGTGAGAAAATAAAAGATCTGGTGACAGGAAATCAGTAAGCTCAATAAACAAGAGCAAGTACTATTTTTACAACTGATGTGTGTCAAAGCAGCAACAGATATGTAAAACACTAGCAAGCCTAATAGAAAATATTACTGGGAGAAGGGGAGGGGAAGAGGTGGGAAGGATGATCCTTTATTTGGACCTAAACATGGAAGTTTACCAGGGAAGGAAAGGCAGAAAAGTGCATCCTAGGCAGAGAGAACTGCCTAACACAGCACGACGGAAAGTATAACCTGATTGGAAATGAACGAAATGGTTACAGTACAGAGATTAACTGTGAACGGTGAGGGTTATTATTAGTATTTTTCAGCAGTACCAGGTACTAAATTAATCTTCACAAAACTCCATGTGAGGTAGATATTACACCCCTATTTGACAGATAAGGTAACCAAGGCTTAGTAAGGTTAAGCCGCTGGATGCTAAGCAAAGCCCAAGGCCAGTTATCTCTGTCTCCAAAGATTATGCTCTCGGAAAAGACTGCAGTGAATAGTTAAGGCTTTTATATGGCAGGCCATAGATTTGGTCATTTATTTAGGAAGCAAAGGGGGACATATTAAACGTTTGAAGACCTGACAAGTCGTATTTGTCTTTTCAAAAGTGGTCCTAGCGTGCAGATTTGCAAAATAAGAAGGAGAAGGCCCAGAAAACAGATGCCAAAGAACCAAAAGATATCGGGCAACACAAGCTCTTTTGTAACGTAACTCTTTTTTATCTGCATTCTATTCCCGGCTCGCCTACGTCCTGGAGCGCAGACCTGCAGGGCCCAGACCTTGCAGAGAGTCAAACGCCCCACCCCCACTGCACCCCAGGCCTAGGCTGAAGCGCAGCACAGGCGCAAAGCACCACAGCCCTGCCTCCCCGAGGCTCCAGGCCTCGCTTCCTCACCTGGGCTGAGATCCACCGGGCACCAGGGCTGCAGGCCGCTCCCAAGGTCCGGCAGCGCCACCATGATCGCCCAGAAACCCGCACGCCTGCGCTGCGGTCAACTTTCAAAGCTCGCTCCCGCGCGCGCTCAGAGTCGTTCCTGCGGACCAGTCACAACATGCAGAATTTCCCATGGACCTATCATCGCGCCTAGTCGGCTTCATTACATTAACCAATCAGTAGGGTCTTCTGCCGCATGCGCAAAGAATGGGGCGGGCCAAGGACCGTAGACTAAGCCAAGGTTCCACGACGTGGTGCTTTATTTTTCCCTTTAAAGGTGTTAAGAAATGAGTTAAATTTTAATAGCGCCCTTACTGCCTCGTTCTTCTTAAGAGGGAGGGCACTTTAAAGGGAATTTGAGACAAGATACTTCCTGTAATAGACACCTTTGCGCTCCTGTCAAATGACATTTCGCGTGTCAAAGGGCTGCCATTACTCCGTCAAACAGCAATCAAACGTTGTACATATCCAAATGTGGATGGTAGACTAATATTTATCGAACAGGAAAAATAGAGGAAAAGCAGCCAAAAAAAAAAAAGCATTGCGAAAGGATATCTGCAGTTCTAATTTTACAGGATGTCGTGGGCCGGCCCTCTGGAAAGAGGCCGTTGCTACCATGTCAGCTAAGGGAAAGACAAGCCGCCCTTCTCCCACTGCACAGGCGCAGTGCGCACACCTCCGGCGGCCTGGTGGCAACAGCTACAGAAGCAGAGGCGTGCGCATGCGCGCGGCGTCTCCGGGGCGTCCAGGCTGGAGGCCTCCTGCCTTCTCCTCCCCGCCCCCAGCCGGGAGCCGCCGGAGCAGCTCCGGGTGTCGCACAGCGAAAGGCTGGCAGTTTCGCTCCGCCACTCCGCGCTGCAAGACACCCGGTAGGCGGCAGCGGCCGGTACGCCCGGCTCTGTACCGCTCCGTTAGAGTTGTATTGCAGCCCCGCCCCTCACGGTCTCCAGCTGCTCGCGCACGTTCGGGGCTGGCGGGCCGCGGTGCATCTGTGCTCTGGGCGCCCAGCCGGCCCTGCCCAGTCCTCCCGGTGGAGCGGGCGGTCGTGCCTCGCCCCCCGTCTGGCCGCGCGTCCAGCCCGCTGGCCTTACCTTAGGGCAGCCCAGCCCCGGAGAGCCCGGCGCGCCCGGCCGCCGGCGAGATGAGCTTCTTCGGCTTCGGGCAGAGCGTGGAGGTAGAGATCGTGCTCAACGATGCGGAGAGTAGGAAGCGGGCCGAGCACAAGACAGAGGACGGGAAGAAAGAGAAGTATTTCCTCTTCTACGACGGAGAGACGGTCTCCGGGAAGGTGAGCCTCGCACTCAAGCATCCCAATAAGCGTCTGGAACACCAGGGCATCAAGATCGAGTTCATCGGGCAGATCGGTGAGTCGGTGCCCAGTGCCTCCCTCCCGCGCCGCGCCCGCGGGCCAGGCGCGCTCGCGGAGCGAGGACCCCGGGCCGCTCCGGTGAGGCCTGTGGGAGCCCTCGGTCCCCCGCCGTCTGAGGCTAGCCCGCCGGAAGCCGCCCTTGCGGTGCCGTCTTCCCGGCCCACAGGGATTGCGCGCCGCGAGGGGCGGCGGTGCGGAGGGCACAGGGGGCGTCCCTGTTGTGCCTCTCCGTGGGGGGTAGCTCGGCCCCTGAATTCCCCGGTGGTCACTTCAGCATGCCTCTCAGCTTGGCTTCCCGCCTGCAGGATTTCGGAGTGAGATGCTCCTCCCTTAGCCTGCAGGTGGGTTCGTTAGGGAGAGACTGTTTTGCCAGCACTGCCCTTGCCTTCCTCTGGCCCAAGTCGAGCTGGTCTTCGGAACCTCATTTGGTCTCACCCACCCCTTGTTTCTTTTAGACGTGATGTGGGAGAGGTGGCTCACTGGTGTCTCGTGTCCTCCCTTAACTCCGGACTGCAGTCTTCAGACCCAGTGTTTCTGGCAGTACCTGGCATGTATTTCTAAGACTTTATTAGAGTGTTAGTTTAGAGTTGACTCATTTTCTCCTTAAAGACAAAGAAATGATGCTCCTAAGACTAAAATTAAATGATCCCAACTTCTCAATGCTCCAAGAGTCTTTAAACATGATTATTGATCATTGGAACTAGAAGGAAAAAGCAGTAACAATACAGAAGATTTTGGAAGCTGCCCGTCAAGATGCAGTTGTCTCCAATTCTAGGACTCTTTGAAGTCTCATGTTTATTAAAACTCTGAGGTACTTCTGAAATAAATTATTTCTGTTATTAGATCAAGAGTAGATTCACAGTGAATACCCCTGTGCTTTGAAAACCCTTTGGCAGAGAATTCGTACTCTATACCACAAGCTGCATGTTTAACTCTGTTTTTAGGGATTTCCTGGGAAAGCTGGTTAAA
Source organism: Mormoops blainvillei (assembly GCA_004026545.1). NCBI lineage: Eukaryota > Metazoa > Chordata > Mammalia > Chiroptera > Mormoopidae > Mormoops > Mormoops blainvillei. The sequence goes on along the minus strand of PVJD01000907.1, from coordinate 169,683 downwards.
TGCTCGCTCCTGTCCTCAGAGTTCAGCAAACAATCTGTTCGCTGCCTTTTATAAAGACTAGAAACAGCCCAAGTAGGGGGAGCCCTGAGGAAGGGAGTCCCTGCAGCATGTCTCTGCAGACTGTCCACAGCCTGAAGTATTTGCCTCTGGCATTGAAGCGAGTGAAACCAGGTTGAAGACTGACTGATCCTACAGGAACCATTTTGTTGTTATTTCAAATTAAGATGTGAGTGGCCTTTTATGTACCGGAAATGGTCAAGGATGAGTTTCATGCCCTCTGCTCTCCTGCTTCTAGCTTACATAGGGTTTCTCAACAGCATGCTCTTGATATTTTGGGCCTGATAATTCTTTGTTGGTATAGAATGTTTAGCAGTGTCTCCAGATCCTACTCACCTGATACCAGAAGCACTCCCCAGTTATAACCTCAAAAATGTCTTGAGATATTGCCTTATGCACCCTACAGGGTAAAATGCCCCCTAGCAAAGAACCACTGAGTAGAAGCATTTTATGCTAAGTGTAACATATGAGATAGTGGAGAAGTCCCTGCCTACTTAGCATTAGTATTTTCAAGGAGCAGTTATAACATTGTTGCATGGATTCTTTGGCTCGTTAGTGCCAGTGTAGACAGGCAGGTTTAGTCTGTGACTGTACCATGGTTCCCGGTGGGGATACCTCGTCACTAGGTGAAAGATAACCAGAATGGCTGCTGCCCCAGCAATATTAAACAAGCTGTTGGGGATGGGGAATGATGGCAAGGCCTTCTAGTCTAAATGAAAGGGAGTTCAGGAGGCTGCCTGCTGTACCTGCCCTGCCTGATTTCTTGTCTAACTCCTTGGATCCCAGAATAGCATCTCTGCTGAGTTTTCTCAGAACCTTTTATTACTTCCATTGATAGCTGTCCCTGGGCCCCTGAGCTCTACAGGCTGCATGGACCTGGTGACTCCAGGGAAGCTGTGCCCTGCTCTGGGCTGCTTCCTTTCCTGTAAAGCACGGATAACAAAATCACCATAAGAGAATGTTGAGATGTCAAAGGATCTTGCTTCATGCAGAGCGTGGTGTGTCTGGGTATACCCAAGACTGTGCGAACTGACCTCTGGGCACTGGAGCGAGGCTAATTTTGTTGAAGTTGTGGTTTTGTGGTTTTCTCCTTCATTGTACTCTGACTATGTATGAAGTGGGTGGAACTTCAGATTCTGAGATCTAGCTGTATGGGTGACATACAGTATGGGCCTTACTATCGAGGGGTAAGAAAGTTGATTGATACCTTTGTGATCTGTCCACCTTCCTCATTGATTTCCATTTTAACTCAAAATTTTTCTTACAAACTATAGTCTCTTTGATTTGGTTCTTCCTCCTCCCCTTCTTCCTTCCTCCCTCCCTTCCTTCCTCTCTCTCTCTCTCCCTTTCTTTCTTCCTTCCTCCTTCAGAAGAATTAGTTCCTTAGCTTGACAATGAAGTGGTTTATATAATTAACCTTCTTATCCGTATGACTAATATATTTTTTCTCCTGATGAGTGTATTTGTCCCACCTGTGTATTCATTAGAGGGACAGCCTGGTATATTCAGGGTCAAGCAGACTGGGTTATGTAAATTAGATAAGGCCCAGCTTATAATAATGCAGACTTTGCTAGGGCCAAATCAAGACTTTGTAAGGACTAGAGATAATATCCATGAAATGCAAGGCTTGGCACACTTAGTAGGTCCTCAGTGAAAGGGAGGTAAGATAGTCATTGTCATTCCTCTTTCCCTGTTAAGGTGGACACATTAAGAAGTTTCCAGGGGCTAGACATTTAAAACATTTCACCTTGTAGTCACCTCTGATTCCTGTGCAGACTCCCCGTGGGCAGTGTTCGCACTGTGTTCGCCTTCCCTGTCGTCTGCCCGCTGGCCAACATAGCCTCTCCAGAGTCTTCTCCTGGGAGGCACAAGAGCCCAAGTAAACCTTATGGAAGGACTTACAGAGACAGCTGTTTGGACCCCTTTGTGCTCCATTCCTTGTAGTGGCCCAGGTCCTGCTCAGAAGAGTGCTTACCGTGATCATGGTTTGGAGCTAGACAGGTAGAGGGGCAACTTTTGTCACTGGTCCCTTCTCAGTCCGTAACTTGCTCTAGTAATCTCATCGACACCCATGACTCCAGTGGCTTCTTGTATTCTGATGACTCCCAGATTCTTTCTCTGTTCTGACCTGAGCTCTCTGGAGTCCTTGGCTGTGCTTCCCGCTGCCTGCTGGACGTCTCCACCGGGACCAGCCGCCCCACAGGCCCCTCCAAGGCACATCCAAGACAGAAACGCCCTTCTCCTTCCGATCCAGCCCAGCCCTGTCGCTTCTCCTATGATTTGTTTTGTTCTGTTTTGTTCTTCCCAGGTTGGCATATGTCACGTGGGTCAACCCAGCCTCAGAAATTTGGGAGTCATCTTAGGTTCTTCATTCCTCCTCCCACACACCTAATTGTCTTCTAAGCTTTGGTCTTCTCCAGCAACTCTAATGTACCTTAAATCTATGCTTCCTGTCCATTCTTATTGCGTTCATTATTTCTATTTGTAGTAAGCAGTCTCTTAACTGGTTTTCCTGCCTTTGTTTTCTCTCAGTTCTCGGTCCTTAAGAATGAACTGTCTAAAAGGCGGTTCTAACATTGTCAGTCCCCTCCTGAAAATTCTTCTCATCAATCCCCTACTGGTTAAAGGGGATTTAACCCTTTCCTAAGCTAGCCCCTGTCTTTCTTTCCAGTCTCTTCTCTCCCTAACCCTTCACCCTCACCACTCGTAGTTTCTTCAAAGTATCATGTTCTTTCTAGAACGTCGGCATCTTCCCTTTGTACATGAACGTCTTTCTGCAGGGCCTGACCTTCCACCCAAGCTCTTACTCTTCAAGCTCAGCCACGTGGCACCCATCAGAAAGCCTTCCCTGACCTTTCCAGGCTGACCTCAGCACTTCTTCCATTGTGCTTTGAGAGGCCTCATTGGTACTTCTTTTCAAGCAGGATATGACAAGCCTGTTATTTCCTTTTTTTTTAATTTGTCTCTCTGTCACTAACTTCGGAGTCTTCAGTCCATCATCAGGCTGGTGACTAACCTCCGGTCTCAGTGGCTGGTGCATAGTGAGTGTTCAGTAAGCATTCACTAGCTGGCTGTGTTGGTCAGAGCCAGGGGTTTGCAGGCGCTGTTCCCTAGATTGCTTTCCTCATCCCCTCCTAGCTAAGCCAGAGTTAATTTTAATGAAACAAAGGGGGAGTACAGGCTGGCCTCGCTGGTACCGTTAAGAGGCTGGCCTTCCTGCTCCCGCCTGTGGCAGAGGCATCCATGAGGCAGGTGCAGCGCTCACCCCAGGCCGCGGAGGACTAAAATGACTCACCTGCAGGCCTGCACCCACTTGTGCAGCACTTCCACTGAGGGAGCCAAGGTAAGGAAATGGCGAAGCCGGATGTCGGTTCCCTTGCTGTTGCATCTCTCTTCCATCACACCTTCTTTTGCCAAGTCGAGGCTGATTTCCCCTGTATATAAGAAAATGAGCGTTGGTAGAGCCATGGTCCGCACAGTTCGGCACTGACTGCTCAGATGTTGCCGTATGAATGTCGCCCCTCGAGAACATGATTAGTCTTATTTGTTTATTTGTGTCACATAGGTTTTTATGTTATTGGTAAGTTTTTGAGCTGCATTGGGATTCTTCCTGCACCTTGTGTACTTTTTCTGTCAATGCCAGCAGAGCTGTGGTGAGGGCATCTCCCCTGTCCCACCAGCAGCTAATGGCCCACATTTTAAGAAGAATGCAGTGCTGTGTGTAAGGAGCATTGAGGAAGTTCTGTCATTGTTAGATGAAAACACCATTTTTCAGCTGGAGTCACTTGGGGAACACTGATGGTGTGTGGAAGGCCCAGCTCTCTGGGCCACCATGGTGACTAATGGGGGTAAATAAACCAAAAGTAATTAGGTCAGACTTGCAGAGGAAGGCAGGCAGGAACACCCTCCAAAAGCCAAATAGATAATACCTGCTTTTTCCCCCCAAGTGTTTAATAGTAATGGCACTGGATATATCTGATCTCATCAACACCAATCAAACCTGTACTAATAAAAACTCTAAACGCTTTCTGTATTTTAATTCATTCACCTATGAAATGCCAAGTAAAAGGCACACTGAGATTAAATGGATTGATTCTAGTCTATTAATAAGTGGTTGCAGGGCTTGGAGCAGAGCTGCACCTGGCTGGCTCTGGGCAGCTAGGGTATGACTGTCCCTGCGGATCGACTAGGGTCGCAGAGATCTGAGTGGATGTGGCCAGCACGAATCGTAACTGGGTTGCCAGGCAGCAAACAGTGGTTAGGAAAATCAGGGTGAAGAGGAGGCTCTTGGAGGTCTTTTTACCCTTGCTAACTTAGTTTTTTCCAAGACCAAACGTGGTCCTGGCCCAACAGCAAGTCTCGGGGTGCCTTTCATGGGATGACCTTGTGCTGCTCAGCTAGCTCCGTTTCCTTCCTAAGAGGCAAATTCATTGCGCAGCCATTGGTGGCAAGTTTCACCCTGAAAGCATCCTTACTACAAAACTCTTCCTCCTGTGAGACTGAGAAGGAAGCTGAAGAGAGGGAAGTTACCTTAACAAGAAAACTTGATCAGTTCCGACTTTTAGCTTGAAATGACAGGTCCCTGAGGGCTTTGGAGGTCCAGAAGAACGAGGCATGACTTGTGCCAGCATCTTTGGGACAGAATAGAGGCAGTTTACTGTCTCTTTAGGATCCAGACCTCTTGCTAGGACAGCCTTGGGTTTCTTAATTTAATTTATGTGAGAGGAAACCAAACTTTCCGGCGAAAAGCAAAATGTGGCTGCTCTCTCTGTGCCTCTGCCTTACAGTGTTTGCAAAAGCATTGCAAATGTCTTATAAGTCACAAAGGAAAAATCCAAGCCCCGCCCCACTCAGACTACACACAGATCACTCACCCAGGACGTTTGGTGTAGGAGCTTGTATTAATGTGTGTCCAGGAAAAAAAGCACGAAGGGGAACGTGCTGCTATGCAGGGAAGGACCTCTTCTGCCAGAGGTCCTGGCCACAGCCAGGTCCCCCTGCTGGGTCAGGCGGGCCGTTGCTAGGATCCTGGGTGCCGGCAGCCTGACTGCTCTCTGAGCTCTCCCAGGTCCTCTGTTTTGTTTCTCTCATTGCCTTTCGGCTGTGTAATCACATTTGTGTATTTTTCCATCCCTTTTTTCCATCTTGCTCTTGACTCTGGGACTTCCTACTTAAAGATCGTGGACGTTGGAGCCTTGCACTGCTTGTTTTTAACCCCCTGAAACTATGACCAGAATCCAGTGCTTGGGGATTGAGGCACCAGGTTGCCCGGTTGAAGAGTCAGGTCCAGCTAAGAGCCAGGGCCATCAACAGGGGCTCATGTAGCAGTGAAGGAGCCCTTGACATGGGCTGACCAGTGGCTCTGCTCCTACCCAGTCACTGTACTTCATTTTATTGAGGAGCACAGTTACGGGATTTTAAAACTAGCATTGGTTGCTCAACTTTCCCCCATTTAGCGACTGCGTGAGTTATCACTCAGTACCCAGAATGCTGCCCACTGCTGGTTCCATTTAGTGTTTGGAAGAGAACATGGGTTGTTTGTAATAGAAGTTGGATCAAAGTGTAACTACATAGGAAATCAGCAACAACTGTAATCACAGAATAGAGTGTAAATTCGTACAGATAGCGCAGCACTAGTTTGGGATTAACCACGCCACCGCCGCCTTAATGAGTTGGATACATCTCTAGGAGTGAGCCCACTCTGCTTTAGAATGCCTCCTTGTCTAGGGGAAAGGGGCTCCACGTGGAATAGTTTGGCAGGGCCAGCTCCTAGGGCAGCAGGGGGTTGATTTAGCATTCAGACTGAAAGCACTGCTTGAAACCATTTTCTCATTCTGGGCACAGTTCTCCCTGAGGACAAGGCTGGACACTGCATTGGCTTTGGGGAGGCAAGAGAACTGGTTGTTTGGCCCAAAATGGCTTTGATCCTGCTTGGGGCTCAGACCCTGTGCTTCCTAGGGTGGATCCAGGGCAAATGCGTGTCTGCTCCATGTCCCCTGACACTTAGGTATTCCTGAGAGAGATTGCTCTGATCTGAAGATCCAGGCCCAGGCCCACGGGTGGTTGTCCCGGACACTGCTCTCTGTGGACCTCCCTTTTTATCCCCAAGCAGCCAGCAGCAGAAGTGGCAAATGCACCTGCCTGCTTCATTTTCCCATTTGGCCTGTCCTACTTCAGGGTGCAGCCTAGCATAGGGCTGGGGCCCAGAAATGCCCAGGGGGTGAACCTGAGCTGTACTGTGGCCACATATAGTCACAGCCAGTGTTAAATGTCCACTATGCAGCCAGGGCGGGATGGGGAGGATGCCGGGAATCTGAGCATATAGGTCTTACCTCTAATGACCATGCATATAGCAAAAGTTAATACTTAAATAGCAGGGTACAAAAAGGCATAAAATCCTATAGGATGAATGGGTGGCATGAACTGAAAATAAAAAAATATACCAAAACTCTTTCCAGGGGAGGATGAATTTAGAGCAATGCTTCTCAAAGTGTGGTCCCTGCACCAGCAGAATCAACATCCCCATCCCCTGGGACCTTGTTAGACATACAGGTTCTCGGCCCTGGCAGGGTAGCTCATTTGGTTAGAGTGCATCCCAGTATGCCACATTTGCAGGTTCCACCCCTGGTCCGGGCACATACAAAAACCAACATAAATTAGTGGAACAACAAAAATTGATGTGTGTGTCTCTCTGTCTTCCCCTTCCTTTCTCTCTATCAAAAGTAAAACTTAAAGAAAAAAGAAATATAAATTCTCAGCCCCTCTCCCCTACCCCCATATCAAACACTAAGGGTGGGGCCCAGCAACCTGTGTTTTCATGACCCTCCAAGTGATTCTGACGCACACCGAGGCTTGAGAACCACTGTTTTAGATGGAGGTTAAAATGTCTGTGGCAGATTGGCCACATAAATTCCTTTTTGACGGATAGTAGCAGCTGGCAGCTGTGAGGTACTATTCTAAGTCCTGTACCTTCACTACCTCCTGTAGTTCTCACAAAACCTTATGAAATGGGTTATGTTTTACCCCCATTTTACTAGGTCATAGAAATAAACACAGCCCAGTGGGAGACCTTCTCCAAGCTCAGCCCTGAGGCCAACTCTGTGCCTGTAAGCCAGTTATTTAACTATGCTGTGCCTCAGTTTCCTTATCTTTTGAATAGGCCTATCTTAGCTATCCCACAAGGTTATTGTAAGGATGATAAGATTAACCTACGAATATGCTTTAAAAGTCAGTAATTTTTTTTAAATGTGTTTTTTAAAATGTGTTTTCGATAGTGGTTCCTCTGATGTGTCCCTTACTAAGGTGCTGCTTGATGTCCTGAAGAGGAATATAGTGGGATCTCGCTGTGCCACAGGATTTCTTTCTGTAGAAGGAAGGGAGGAGTGTTTGGGGCAAGGGGAGGAGTGGAGGGAGACCAGTTTATGAGGGATGCAGTGAGGAAGCTGATCAGGAAAGGGGAGGAGTCATCAAAAACAAGGTCTGTTGGGGGAAAGGTCTTTTGGGAGATGGTGACTCAGCCTCGAGCCCCTTGTGTGGCCCCGTAGCCTTCAGGGTTTGATAGAAAAGGCTGATGCTCTCTCTCCAGAGCTCTACTATGACCGCGGGAACCACCACGAATTCGTGTCCCTGGTGAAGGACTTGGCCCGGCCTGGAGAAATTACCCAGTCACAGGCTTTCGACTTTGAATTCACCCACGTGGAGAAGCCGTATGAGTCCTACACAGGGCAAAATGTGAAGCTCCGGTAAGTCATGTGCACCTTACCCCAGAAACGGCCCCATGTGGACCTGGAACCTCCCGCATTCCCGCGGGCCTTTGTAAGTATATGGGGAAGAGGCATGCGAGCAGTGGCGCACTGGTAGATGTTTAGCAACCCACCCTCTGGGAGGAAAGCCCCCAGGGTTGTAGCATTTGTTAATTTCTGGAGTGCAGAGATTCCCGCCATGGCCAGTTTCATACCGCCAATCGGACAGCCCTGATGCAGAGCTAGAGAGAGATGTACGGTAACCATCTTCAAGGAGAGCGTTCCAATCCCTCGTGTGGATTCCAGCAGTCATGTGGACTCCAGCAGTTGGCTTTCGTCAGGGCACACTGACCCTTGACCTAGTTCTGCCCTCAGCAGCAGTGTGATCTGGGCTTGGGCGCTCAGCTTTTTCACTAGGAAGATGCACAAGGGACCTGATTATAATTCTAGATCTGCCTGCTCCATCTTTGGGGGTGAGGAGACAATGAACTGTAACTGTGTAACAAGTTCTTAAAAGATTAATGAACACAATTTAAGTAAATGGGATGGCTTTTATTGTTCCAGTCTTAGAAATTCTGAGGATAGGACTGATTTTAGGACCTCTGGCGTCAAACAAACAAACAAACAAACAAACAGCAGCTCTAGCCTCCCAAATGTAACCCTAGATTATGTTTTTATAACTGGCAATTTGTATTTCTTAATCCCATCCTTCGTTTCATCATCCCCCAATCTCCTTCCCTTCTGTCAGCCAGCAGTTCTCAGTACTTAGGAGCCTGTTTCTGTTTTGTTCGTTCGTTTGTTTCTTAGATTCCACATGTAAGTGAAATCACATGGTATTTGTTTTTCTCTATCTGACTTATTTTACTTAGCATAATACCCTCTAGGTCCATCCGTGTCCCAAATACAGCAAGAGTCTTCTTCCCTTCTTTCTCTCTGGTTCCCCCAGTTCTATCAGAAGAGTAATTGTAGGCTCTCCTGTCTCAATCTTTGCAGAGAGGTCTAAACATGGACATTACCCCAACTAAAGACAGTGTTTTGTAATTGCATTCAGAGAAGGCAGCACCTAATCTTGGCTATGGGATTTATTTTTATTTAACTTTATTATTTGCAGTGGATTTCTCAGAAAGAGAGGTATTAAAAACAGTATGGTGATTTCTTAAAATATTAAAAATAAAATTACCATGTAATCCAACAGTTCCGCTTTTGGGTACATATCCAAATGAAGTGAAAGCAGTGACAAACAGATGTGTATACCCACAGTCATAACAGCATATTCGAAGTAGCCAACATGTGGATGCCACCTGAGTGTCCATCAGCGGATGACTGGGTAAACAGAATGTGAATAAAACAAAACATCCAACAGGATGTTATTTAGCCTTGAAATGGCTACAGCATGGGTGAATCTTGAAAACATTATGCTAAGTGAAGTAAGCCAGTCATAAGAAGACAAATACTGGATGATTTCATTTTTAGGAGACGCTTAGAGGCTCAGGATCACAGAGACAGAAGGAAGAATGATGGCTGCCAAGGGCTGAAGGGAGGAGGAATGGGAAGTGAGTGTTTAGTGGGAACAGAGCTTCACTGGGGAAGCTGAAAAAGTCCTGGAGATGGATGATAGCAATGCTTGCACCGCACTGTGACTGTACTTAATGCTACCGAACTGTACAGTTAATACTGCGTGAAGTGGTAACTTTTACATTATGTGTATTGTAGAGGAAGAAAATAATTTCTTCCACCCATCTTAGGCTCATTGGCTGGGCCCTGCAAATTACACAACGAAAGATTAGTAAGAGAAAAGCAAACAAGTATATTCATATGTGCATTGTGCATACATGTGGAACTCAGTGACGAGTAACTCAAAGGGGTGGTGAGAAATTGGGCTTATGTGAGCATTTAACCAGAAAAAATATATAGAAGTGACAAAACAAAAAAAAAACAGTTTTGAGCTTCTAGGGGCAACAAACTGTGGGAGGTGAACATATGTGGAAAATATGGAAGATAAGGGTTGTTTTGGCCAGGTCGGTCACGTACGTTTCTCTGGCGCAGTCTCTGGGCTGATAAGAGTCGAGAGATGTCTCTGGTGATTGGGAATGACCTGCCCTCCTGGGAAGGAGGGGGTAGGGCAGAGTTTTCCTTGTGTCTGCTCCTCCGTTCCTTTTAGCTCTCTGCAAGCCTTATGCCAGAGTGGGACATTTTGGGGTGGCATACTCTGAACCCCTTCTACATTTTACCGCAATAAAAAAGAAAAGAAAGGAGTGTGTTGCTGTACAAATTAGATAAAGACTTTGGGATTCATGTTGAGAAAGAAGTAAAGAAGGGAAAATCAGCTAAGGGCACTTTACAGATGTAAATTCCAGATTAAGGGCTTGTGTCTTATTACATAAGCAAGGGAAAACATGAAAAGATTGTTTTGGGCTCTTTTTTCTTCATAGGCAGGGGAGTGGTTCTTTTGGAAGAATTTAAAGTCACTGTGTGGTATTTGACGGGTAGGTAGAGTGTGGAGACAAGACCATTGGAAGGCTAGTATGAGGTCCTAAGAGTTCGGCTTTCGTGGACACCATGGGAACAGGCTGAAAACCAGGAATTTAATGGACGTCACCAGAATTTAGTAACGAGAGCAGATGCAGACGGGGGCTGTCTGACTGAAGAGAGGGTTTGTAGATAAGATGATTTGTCCAGTTTTTAGAGTTTAGAGCACAAGATAATTGGAAATGCAAACCTGGGCTCAGGGATCCACAGATGTAAATCATTTGCTCAGAGGTGACCACTGATATGCTTTTCAAGGAAGAAAGTCAGGACCTCCAGGGCGGGGCACAGCAGGAGGTGAAGCAGGGTCCTGCCTCCTGTGGAACCAGGGGATGAGCATTGCAAGGAGGAGGAAGTGTTTTACATGCTAACGTAGAACCGGTGCTGAAAAAAAATGCCGCTGGACTTGGCAGCTGGGAGGCTGGTCGTTAACTTCGGGAGGGCAGTTTCCGTTGGTGGTGACGACTGAAGCCACTAGAAAGGAAGGTGCAGTAGTTCAAGCTGGATCCCTCTGGGACAGCTGTCTCTGAAGGGAGGTCGAGAATGGAAGACCTGCAGAGTGTTTTGGGGATTAATGATTTGGGGGCTGTTACAAGCTCCAAAGAAGATGCCTTTAGCTGGAGAGAAATTGGGTATGTTAAGAAAATTGGAAGAGTGGAAGGATTATGATGCCAGACAAGGCTCCCAGATTAGAATCACTTGGGTGGCTTTAAAAAATGTTGATGCTTCTGTCTTTTCCAGAGTAGGTAAATGTCAGGTGTGCCTGGGCATCAGGATTTTTAAAGCCCCATCCCCCAGGTGCTTCTGATGAGCACCCAGCTGGTGAGTCATTGTGCCAGAGGGAGGAGGAGAAAAGGTCCTGAGAGGTGGAGGCGCTGCGGAAGGCGGAAAGGATGGGCATAGATGCACACATATTTAAGCCCTAAGTAAGAAACAGCACAGAGCAGAGAAGGGAGAAAATGATAAATCTTGACTTGGAAGGCCTTCACCTTCTTGGTATAGTAAAAGCAGTGTTTTCCACTGAGAGGGAGGGGAGGTTTGGGAGCCTGAGCAATTAGAAAAGTGTTAGAACAAATGTCTCAGCGTGATGGAAGTCAATGAGATGAATAAAAAGATGGCCCAGAAGGCGTTAGTGCCACACGAAAGAGAGTAGCCCGAGGTAGTGGGTCTGGTTAGCAATTTTATCCATAGTGCTTGAAAGACAGTGGGGATCATCTAAGTTTTATTTAGAAGAAAATATAATTTAAGGGGTGTTTCCTCCTGGAGTATTAACAGTAGAGTTAATAATCCTTGAGTATTAACATAGAGTTAAGGGGACAGGGGTTCTGGGGAAGGTCACATGAAAGTGGCTGGCCGCAGAGGTCAGGCTTGGCATACCTTCTTACTTGCCCGTACCACATCAACCCCCTTCCCCCAGGACCCTAGTTCAGCCAGAGATTTTCTTCATTCAGACACACCAGGGTCTCTCCCACCTGCTTACTTACAAGGTTTGCACTCCCAAGGGCCCTTTTCTCTCTTCCAGTACTTGATTACTGTATCCAAATCAGCACTTCGCGCGTGTTCTGTTTTTTCTGTTTATTTGCCCATCTCCCCCAGTGGTGTGCGAGCTCCCATGAGATGATATCTTTTATTCATCCTATGCCTAGCAGTGAACATTTGCTGATTGAATAGCTTAGTTTCTCCATTCCTTATTCCTCTCTTTTAGCTGTCAGGGACTTGAGAAATGCTTATTGATTGAATATTGTTAAATGAACAGGCATGCAAATATGCAAGTATGAGATGGATTCCTGTGCCCAAAGAGCTGGGAGTTAGTTGAAGAAATAAAGCTAACTCAAACGCACACCAGTACATGGTAGGTAGTCGTGAGGGCCATGCAAGGCACAGGAATAACATGCTACTCAGAAAGGGATTGGGGGGAAGGTTCTTTCAACTCCTCTGAATTGTGACTGCAAACTGTTGTGTTTAAGTGCAGATGTGCATTTTTTTTTTCTGGGAGGAGGGTCCACAAAGGTCAATTCTCAAAGGGACAAACAAAGCCCCAAAGGCTAACTGCTGTAAGGGATTCTTTCAAGTGGGTCAATTAGGTGCATTAACCGAGGTGACATTTGGAGGCAAGGAGTGTTCTTTCACGACACATCCATATTCTCCAGGTATTTCCTTCGAGCTACCATCAGCCGCCGCCTCAATGATGTAGTCAAAGAGATGGACATTGTGGTTCACACACTCAGCACGTACCCAGAGCTGAACTCGTCCATCAAGATGGAGGTTGGGATCGAGGACTGTCTGCACATTGAGTTCGAGTACAACAAATCCAAGTAAGTGCCTGGGCCCCAGCTGGGGCAGAGCTGTTCAAGGAGGATAAGACAGGGCCTGACCCGAACGCACAGTGAGGGAGGCCCTGACCTTGGCCGGCTGGCAGGACGTGCTGTGCGAGAGATCACAGAGATCAAGTGAAACACGGAATGGCCCTGCCAGGCGGGCTAAAGGGAGGCTGCCCAGGAGATGAAACCTCACTTGACTCAAACCAGACTGTGTTAAATTAAGGTACATTTCAGTTAAACATCCCCTGGTCTCTTTCCAGGTCAAGCTAACCTAGCGTTGAGGCTCTTTGCTTTGGGTTCTAGGTACAGCTGTTTCCTTCTGCTGCTGAGAATCAGCTCAGGTCCCGTTCCTTTATCATCTATCTCCTATGTACATACAGTATGGCTTTAGAAGGCAGAGGAAACCAAACACCAGCCAGTCTTCTGCCTTCTCTCTGAACTAAAATGAATTGTAGCAAAAAATACCTGATGGCTTTTCAAAAAGGTCTTTAAATAATTTTAACTGCCAAGTTGGGAAGTCATATATGTCTTAAACTGTGTTTACTGTTAGAACATAAAAATATGTTTAAGAGCTTGTAAATCACAACATATACAGTTCAAAAATGTATCACAGCATCTTTCTTTTCAATACAATCCATTCTTGAAAATGTTGGAAAATCAAATGTGCAAAAAGCAAAAGTGTGTTGTTCCGAGAGACCCTCACCACAGACCACTGTCACCCAGAGGCTCAGGGGAGAGGGCGCTGAGCCAGACGGCCCTCCTGCGAAGGGGTCGGGAGCAGGGGTTTGTAACACCAAGAGCATGTGCTTCCTAGAACAGGGGTGAGGAAGAGGTGTATTTCTTTCCCCTGCTGCAACCCAGAGTGGCCCGGGCTCCCCTGTGGAGCGGGCAGGGCAACGTGGAAGGAAGGTTGCTGTGAGGCTGGCAGGAGCATGTAAGGGAACACGCTGCTTCCCCTTCTCCTCAGCCTTAGGGCTCTGTGGGCCTTTCTGACAAGGAACCACCAAAGTGTGTGCCCACCAGTGTCCCAGCCACCTGACAAAGGGGTGGGCTGGCAGGCAGCACCAGCTTGTGGGAGCTCAGAATAGCCATCATCCAGCAGTGTGTTCAGGACCAGACTTCGCATGTGAAAGGCACTGAGAGTCAGTTACATGACGTCAGGACTGGATCCTCCCAGGTCCTGGCCCAGCGCTCCCAGCAGGCCACGCTGTGCGAGAGCGCACGGCCTCTACAGTGTGACAGGAAGAGCCTGGCACTTGGATCGGGTTTCATTCTCTACGGAGGTCTTGGGCTAAGGTTAGCGGGTACTAAAATTGTTGTACCTTTGGTTCCTGAAGAATGAGGGGCTTGGATTAGGTGAGTGGGCTTCGAACACACACACACACACGCAGAGAAAGGGTGAAGTGGAAGAGGAACTGGGCGCCAGGGCGCTAGGCCCTCCCCAGAGCAGCTTTCATGTTTCACATATTGACGCTCCTGCATGAGGTTTTATTTAAAATAAAGGAACCGTTCAGTTCATGAAAGTTGAAAACTCCTTAGAATCTATTTCCAGAATGCTGAGTGGCCTACATTCTGCTGTTGTAAATGTTCTTGGTTCTGTATTTAGAGTGTCTGCAGCCTTCCCAATTAGATCCTAAGCCTAAAAGTGGCATGAAATAATGGAGAGAACACAAGTTTAGGAATGAGGAACTTGGGTTCATATCCTGTGTCTATCCCCTACTCAGATCCTGGTTAATTTTCTTACCTTCTTTGAACTTCCTTTTCTTAACCGGTCATATAAGGAGGTTAAATTCTAAAGTCCCTGCCAACACTCACATCCTCTGATTCTGAACGACAGGTTTGGAGATTCTCCTCTCCGCCTGCCATGCTTGAGGAGGGCCGTGTGTGTACCTAACCCAGGGAAGGACACTGCAGTACGGCTGGCTCCTGAGAGCTCCGGAGCACGATGCTTGTGAGCAGGGCCCAGAGGGAAGGCGTGGCTGGGATATGACACGCGCTTCCTGCTCTGCTGCTCCCGCCTGGCCTGCCAGGTCCACAGCATACAAACCTGTTTGCTGCCGCCGTGAGGCTTAGAGAGAAGCGGCGAGACCTGCCTTCTGCATTTGTGGGACTGGCCTCTCACGCAATAGGATACCTAAAAAACATAGGTACACAGATACAAAATGTTTAAAAGAAGTTACAGTACTGAGCACATAGGTCAGAACAAGCATGAATGGGTGATGTAACATGCGGGACAATCATCCTTTGCGTTGCATATAGAAGAATGGAAGGGACAGAAGGTACTTTGATTCAAATAAAGAACATGTTGGGCCCTGGCCGGCATGGCTCAGTTGGAATGTTGTCTCATAAACCGAAAGGTCGCAGTTTCAATCCCTGGTCAGGGCATATACCTAGGTTGCGGGTTTGGGGTCCCTGGTTGGGGTGCATGTAAGAGGGAACTTTTCTCTCTCTCTCCCCCTTCCCCTCACTCTAAAGTCAATGGGCTTGTCCTCTGGTGAAGATTAAAAAAAAAAAAAAAGACCATGTTGGGAACTTAGGCAGCAACGGCGGTGTGGGTGGGAACATGGGTGAGTGTGCACAGTAAGGCCACCTCTAGCCAACATGCAGGGCAGACCAGAAGGGCCGTCAGTGTACAAGGGGTTGGCTGCTGTACACACGTCTTATTTCTTGTATTTTCTCTTCCCCAGATACCACTTGAAAGATGTCATTGTAGGGAAGATATACTTCCTGCTGGTGAGAATCAAAATCAAGCACATGGAGATAGACATCATCAAGCGGGAAACAACGGGCACAGGCCCCAACGTGTACCATGAGAACGACACGATAGCCAAGTATGAGATCATGGATGGAGCCCCCGTGAGAGGTGAGCCTCGTGGTCCCCAGCCACTACACCTTTCTTCCCAGCCCCTGTACAGAATTTTGGAGGGGCTCGAGGGATTGTACTCTTAAAGTTTCTGTTGACCTATAACTTCTTAATCTCTAATTGTATACTTGGGGTCTCAATAAGCAGGGAAAGGAGGGCTAAGTCTGTGAAACTCTAGACTCCTACCCCACCTTCACCGGGAGGAGCTGCACTTCTGCCTCGTTTATATAGTGAGCTGCTACTGGAGGCTGAATCTCAAGAGTTATGCCTGTTTAAAAAAAAAGTCAGCAAACTGATTTGAACATTTTGTTACTTTTGCCTCTTGACATTCTGGCATTCTTTGCTGCTAGGGACCAAGAGATTAAAACAGAGTAGTCATTTTTGTTACTTAGTTCTAGCTGTGGTAAAGTGATTAATTTTCTGCATCCCTTCACCCAGTATAAATACTCTGGCCAGCACTACCAGGGACTACAGACATCCTGGGAACTGACTGAAATTGGTCCCCCCACCCCTGCAGAGCTAACACTGCCTCTGGGGTTGGTGGAGGTGAGCGCTTTGCTTGGGAACCCATGTGACTATTTGGGAGTAGCCGTCATTTCGGTTCTTCTCAGGCTCTGTAGTTTTTCATTTAGAAGTGCTTGGTGGTGCCGAGGTTTTTCTCAGTGTATTCCCACAGGCCGTTCCATGCAGAAGGAAGGTGTCATAAACTTAGCAATCCCAAACACTGGGAACAATGAGAGCGTATCCTTGAGTATCACCGTGCCAGGTCCTTGGGGGGATAGGACTGAGCTCTCCAGACTCTCTCTGTGTTCCGTTTTTTCACCAGCTGTGCAAGTAGAGCCAATTGCCATCTTCCCTGTACAGATGAAATGGGGCAGTGAGAAACAATGCAAACGGCAGATGATTAAAAGATCACTTATATTTAGCTTTAGACTGCATTACAAGTTTGGCTTTTCCCAGTGGAATCAGTGCCCTAATTTTGTTCCACTTTTACCAGGAAAGGCATGATGTTAGAACTGGTGGAGATCCAAAATCTTATGTAGCCTGTTTCCACAAGTTTCCACGTGAGAAAATTAAGGCCCCGAGAAAGCAACAGATTTACTGGTTAGTGAAGAACTGGGGCCAGAATGAGGATTTTCCTGTCTCCCAACCACTATTCCATCTCGCCTGTCCATCTTAGAGCAGAGATGTGTTGGGGGCACTAACTAATTGGGGCAGAAGGAGGTGGTATCAGAATTGCTTGGGTGACATGATGAGCTTGCTGAGTTTTGACAGTCGGCTCTTGAAAACCCAGTCACTAGACACATAACGTGTGATCCAAAGACGTTTGACAGTAATATTGCTGTGCTGTCCATCCGCATGCCACTCACTGACTGGCCTCTGTGTGGGGATGGGGAGAGGATATTCACAAGACCCAGCTGGACCTGGAGTGGGATGGCAGAGTCACATGATTGCTTTAGCAAGTCACTGGGCAGCAGAAGGCAACTTCTCAGCAGCGAAGAAGCCTTGTCTTAGGTGTCCCAGGCCACGCTCGGCACCTCTCTACGCCTGTCAGAGTGCCTTCGTGTGAGGCAGAGCGGTCACTTTGTCCTTTGCTGTGATTCCCGCCTGGCCCTTACAGGAGAGTCCATCCCAATCCGCCTCTTCCTGGCGGGCTACGAGCTCACCCCCACCATGCGAGACATCAACAAGAAGTTCTCCGTGCGCTACTATCTCAACCTGGTGCTCATAGATGAGGAGGAACGGCGCTACTTCAAACAGCAGGTGAGGCCTGGGCACCTCCTCCAGACCCCTGGGGGCCCAAGGGACAGAGCAGGAAGGGCATCAACCCTACAGAGGTCGGGCTCCGCTTCTGACAGGTAAAACAGTATGGTGGTGGTCTCCACGCCACTCGTTAGTAACTAAGAGGTGGAAACAGTGGTCACCTAGAGTCCCACAGCAAGAATGAGGGTTCCCACCCTCAGAGTAGGGATACCTCCTCTGCTTTCTTGGGCCAACCCCAGCAGCCACTCTGCCCTTCCAAGCCCAGAACGTCCAGAAGAGCCCCGGGATGGGGAGTGCGGACAGCCGCCGTCTTTGCTGAGAGGAGCAGAGGAGGGTTTTGCCTGAGCGTCCCTAGAAGAAAGCTGGAGCCTCTGGGAAGCCCACCCCCATGGCTTCCTCTCACGCGTCACCTTGCTCCTCTCCCAATTTTGCAGGAAGTGGTGTTGTGGCGGAAGGGTGACATCGTACGCAAGAGCATGTCCCACCAGGCAGCCATCGCCTCACAGCGCTTCGAGGGCACAACTGCCCTGGGTGAAGTGCGGACCCCCAGCCAGCTGTCGGACAACAACTGCAGGCAGTAGGCCCCCAGGGCCGGGAAGCTGCTGGGCTCCCACCCAGCACCCCCGTCTATCAAACACCAGCGGCTGAGGGAGGGGGAGGACGAGGACGGTTTGATGCTCAGCTGACCCATTACTTGCAACCTGAAAACAAATCATGTTTTTGACTTACGTTCTTTTTTCTGAAGAACCTTCGGGGCTTGGGCCAGGCAGCAGTCTCCCTGGGGCTCTGCAGCTGAGGTGGGATAGCGAGAGGCAGCGTCCTGGGAGCCAGTGTCTCTGGGAAGAGAGCCCCTGTCGAGGCCCTGGACGCAGGCTGCCTCATGGTGTGCCGGAGGACAGAGTGCTCACATCCTTGGCTCCAGCCCTCTGGCTTCCTGATACAGGGTCTGACCACATCCCTGGGATTCTGAGCCGCCACCAGGGCCCTGGGTAGTCACATCTTGTCCCCACCTTTGCCCCGAGGTAGTGGCAGGAGTTGGGCCTGCTCCATCCTATGTGACCAAGGGGAGACTCAAGATTAGGAAGCTACCTCTCTGGGAGTCTTGGATGTGGTGCTTTCCACAAGCCACCTCCTTTCTGGCCTTTTTCTCCCTGCGGGGAGCCAGGCATCCGCTTCTCCATCTTCTATGGATTCTTATCAGTAACGTCCTGGGACAGGAGCCTGCAGAAAGGCCTTTGCCTAACATCCCCTCATCTGTGAGGAATCCTGGCACAGAGAACCCCTGAGGTCAGTGTCGTGTGGATGGCAGCAGTGGCGAAAACAGGAGGCCACGCCAGCAGGCAGGAGGATGCTCAGTGCCCGGTAGCTGTCTGCCTCCACCTCGTGACGCCCCCCAGGCCTGAGGGCCGTGCGGGTTAGGGTGTTCTGGGTGCCCGGCCTAAACAAGGCACCTGTAGTGTAAGAACAGATCCCAGGAAGGGGACTTGCTCTCTGCTGCCCTAAAAGGAAGGGGAGTGCTCTCGTCACTCCCTGCTCTCCATTTAATTTCTGAGAGTCGGGGCTGGGTTTCAGACAGCTGGCGGTTTTCTTCTATTGCCCAAGCCCCTTCAGTCCCTGCCTAAACCTGAGAGGTAAAGGAGGGCGATGAGGACCTCAGCAGGAGACTCTGCTACACGACTTCAGAGAATTCGGCTTCCCCGGCTACGTCCGCGCCTTCACTGGTTGACAGCTCCAGAGTAGCACCGTTGCTGTTCCTTGGCAGCACATTAACGGAGCTCTCGTGGGTGCTCCTACACACAAGAGGAGGGGCGCCCTCTGCTGCGCAGCACTGGGCCCGTCCCAGTCACAGTGTTGCCATCCTCTCCCACCTCATCTGGAAACGACCAGGAATGACTCTCCTACTGACTGGGCTGCCTTCCCCCCTGGGAAGACAAGCAGGCCCTGCTGGCCACGAAAGACAGTATCTGACAGTCTGAGTTCTCTGTAATTCGGAAAGCAGAGGGGTTGGTTCCTGTCATTGTTCAGTTAGTGCAGAAAACAGGGATGGCTCTTCCTGAAAATCTGGTGCAGTCATGGTTCTCTGACGGGGCAGGGCTCACGCATTCAGTCTGAGACGAGGGAAAGGCATTTGGGTAACATGAGGTTGACTGGGGGCAGGCAGCAGCACCAGGGAAGGGAAGGTGATTTCCCCCGTGCTGGGCCCGGAGTTCAGGTGCAGTGGACAGTCCCCATGGGAACAGGATCACCATCCAACGGCCCCCGGATTTCCCACAGTGGAGCTTAAGTGTGTGGGGAGCAGGTTCTGTGCTCCTTGCCTTTTCCAGAGCGTGAGATTAAGCTCTGGTGTGCCTCCCGTAATCGCTGATCTAACTAGAAAGCAGCTGTCAGTCCCTCTGCCTCCCACCTGACAACACACAGTCATTTTCCAACTATCTTAACATCGTAAACCTTTCTTCTGGGAGAACGAGAAGATAGAATTTGCTTTTATTCTCTCAGGAGCTGTGCACAAGCCAGATCTGATTTCTCTTACTCTGCCCCATTCTCCACTTATTTGTCCAACTGTGGAAGTGAGGGGAGGCTTCTGTCCCCCTCTGTTAAAGGTCCCCATACCTGGGAGTGCATAGGTACTAAACCAAGCAGTGCAACTTGTAATTATGCAGCTGCGGTGTTTACATGTTTCTTAATGTATCGTCTTTTCAATGGCTGTATTTAAAAAAAAAACAACAAAACACTGGTTTCAATTGTCTCTCTGATTAAAGGAAGCCCCTGTGGCTTGGAGCCATCGTGCCCATGGTCCGCAAGGTTCTGTGGTCTCTTCTGATTTGCACTCTCACCTCACAAGGGAACAGACATCCACCCTTAACCAGCAGAATGCCTGCCCTCTGTTTGTGGCCCCCGGCGAACAATGATAGGCACTTTATTAATTCCTGTTTTAGCAAGGACATGGCTGAGAAAGGAATTCCCGTCTAGCAACTTGTCCTGAAACAGCTGGACAAGTTGCTAGGCAAATACAACCACTTGCCTGTACAGTCAGCTCCGTGGCAAATCTTTAATCCAAGTCCAACCTTCACTTCTGACCGTGCACATTCTTACCCCGTCTGCCTTGCTGTAGAGCCAGTGGGGGCTCGGGTGTCTGGAAATAATGTACAATCCAAAGCAACTGGAAATCAACCCCATTTTGACAAAAATCTTAAAAGTGTGTTCTTGGTGCCACTTTTTTTCACTGTGGTTAATAATTTTACCCTGATAAAATTACTGGTTTAAACCCCTGTGGGGCCCCTATGCCTCCAGGAGCAGGTGAGGAAGGCTGGTGTAAAAAGACAGAAGTTCACTTCGGCGGGTCTAGCAGCCTGAGCCCTACGTGCTGACACTTGCTACAGTGAAGGAAGACGGTGGAGGTGGCCCCGCATGTCGGCAAGGGGGAAAAGGAGCCAGCCTGGAGGCGGACAGCCGCAGTGGAGTATTCCACTACGCCCAGTGCTGTTGTAAAAGAAAGCTTTCCAACTTTGAGAATAGCGTTTTATTAAGAAAAGTACACAACCTCAAACGAACATAACAGGCAAGCCGCCTCACACCCGTTGTCTTACAAAAGCTTCATTTCTCTGGAGTTAATGCCTTGCCCATTCCAGCAGGTGTCTCAGTTAACTTGGTTCCTTTTCCTCCAGGCTCAAAATAAAATCAAATTCCTCTACCAAAAGGGAAAAAGAAAGGAAGAATTAGGTCTGTGTCTCCTCTTGAACAGGGAAGTTATGCTGGGCGTCGCTTATGTTACGGATGCAGGTAGTCTTCATTCAGACACTAGTTACGGAGGGGTGTACTGCGTGCCAAGCACTGTAGGATACCAGGTACACAGTAATGGGTGACTCGACATATTTCCCCCTGCAAAGACGTTACAGGTGGGGAGATAGACTCGGGTTAAGTACTGTGCCCAACTGTAATCCACCTCTAAATGGGAACTGCCAGTGTCATTCTGGTGTGCAGGTGATAAAGCAGAGGGCCCGCGCTTACCTTGGGTCAGGGGCTGAACTGAGAGTCTCTGGAGGGTGAAGAGCGCCATATTTTTTAAAGGCCCACCAGTGGCTTTGTGAGCTTGGTGATGGGTTTTGAGCTCAGCCAGGGGAATGAAACGCTTCATCATCCGAACAAACTGTACGTCCACCTACATGACAACAGCATGTGGGACAAAACAGGTCCAGCTGGACTCTGTGCACTGCGTTTTAGCTGCTGCAGAAGGTCCCTGCAGGCAGCGCTGCCCGTGCTCTGTTCTCTCTGAAGTCAAGACAACCTCATCTAATCAGAGCTGAGCTCTGTACCTTGACCTAAATACACCCCAGGCCTCCCTCCCTCCTTGTCCAGCCGTCCCCTCGTGAGACAGGAAAGCAGTAGTCCTCACCATGAACCACTTGGGGCTGTCTTTTTTGCTGGATGGATCATAGTAGGGACTGCTTTTCTCAAACTGTGTGTGGTCTGGGTAAGCCTCCTTCACAATCTGAAACCAAAACCACAGCCACATCTCCAATCACTTGCCTGTAGAGTCAGCTCCGTGGCACATCTTTACTCCAAGTCCAACCTTCATTTCTAGCCCTGCGCACTCTTACCCCGCCTGCCTTGCTGTACAGCCAGCGGGGGCTCGGGTGTCTGGAAATAACGCACAGTCTAAGACAAACAGGAAGTCAACCCCATTTGGACAAAAATCTTAAAAGTATTTTCTGGGTGAATATGTTCTGGGTGCCACTGTTTTTTCACCCATGGTTAATATTTTATCCTGATAGCTCCTGGCTCGGAAGAGCTACCATCAGGCTTATTTTGGGGTGAAAGACTGAGGCGTAGAAATGGAGAGAAGTCTGTGCCAGCGGGACCTGAAAGAAGGCCTGTCTTGTTACAATTCTTGTCACACAGGAAGGGGCCCGGGCAGCTTTCCCATACTACTGTGACAGCAGGGACAGGGAAGAGGATACTTTTTTTGTTACCTATTGAAGCTACATCCCTTTGTGTCTTATCTACACGAGGAGAGGGTTCTGACCAAAGTCTTTACAGCTGACCTTCACAAGGCCTGCGATGCCCGGCTCTTTGCAGTTGCTGTGGTAGAAGAAGGCCTCTTCCTCCAGCTTCATGGCTCTCAGGAAGTTCCGGGCCTGGCTCAGGAGAGAAGTAAGAACTGCCCTCTCCACCAAATGGAAAACTGGCTGTTAGCAGAAAGCAACTCTGCAGTTTTTCTTTACTGCAGTGACCCCAACTCAATTCTTGCCTTTGCCAAGATAACCAGACTTGTATCAGGTCTCCGGCTAAAATAAACAGCATTTGCAGACTGCACGCCTTCAGGGTAATGAAGGTGTTGTTGAGTAAACTTTTCGTTTGGGTTCTGGGAAAAATCAACATTGGCCAAGAGATTCTGCTACTGAGTAAGTCACAAGAAGGCAGCAGGGACTGACCCCCTCTGAGTCTCAGGACCCTGCGCTCACCTGGTAGTTGCGAACTCCGTCCCAGCATGTTGTCTTCCTGGGCTGTGCTCTGAGATCCTCAATGCTGAACTGGGTGACAGGAAATAAAGCCATTCATTAAATAATCCTGGGCCAATGGGTAGGGATCTATGGCAGCCAGCCATTTCTTCCCACACACTGAGGGTGCTGCTGGCTACAGTGGAAGTATGCAGTTTACTGGGAAATAGCTCTACAGAGCACTTTGTTGTTATTTGTTTTTCCGCTCAACAAACTTACTGAGTAGTCACTATGCACAACACTGCATCAGATGCTACAGATGCGTTAGACATGACTATTGTCCCCATAAAGTTTACTGTCCCCTGGGGATAATTTTTTATGAAAAAAAAATTACAAAACAACATAGCTATAGTATGCTATAGGAGGACACAAGAGGCAGTGAGATAGGTCTTAAGTAATATATATGAGTGGTGATGCTAATACCTTTTTCATGAGAGAAAAGTACACCATTTTTTCTTGTTTTTTGTACGTTGACACTAAATATTAAGATATCAGCTCATTTCAAGGGCTACCTGAATACTGAAATAGATCCAGTTCATTGTCCTTCATGTTACAAGGTGGGAAAAGTAGGTTCATGGCTGTTTGTATGGAAAATAATACAGTAATAAATAATAATACAAGAACAAATGAGACAGAGGCACTTGATCTGGGTGAGTGTAGGTAACCTTTGTGTTACTTTAACCTTGCTAATAGGATCAGTTGAATGGATAATCCAGAACATAATGTAATCTGTTGGTTATGTTTATTTCACTGATTAAATAGTATCTGTTCTATAATATTTCTAGTTCTATTTTCTCTGGGCTATTATTAAAATCGGCTTACATTAATTCCCTGGGAGCATGCCAGGTGGCAAGAAAAAGGCAATCTAAAATCAAAATATCTAGATTAGGGGTTGGCAAACTACAGCCTTCAGGCCAAACCTAACTTCAAGCCTGATTTTGTAAACCCGGTCTCACAGGAATGCAGCCACATCATTTGATCACCTTTTGGCTATGACAACTCCCTTTGCAACAGCTGAGTTACAACAACAACTGTAAAACCAGAGAGCCTGGAATATTTACTGTGTGGCCCTTTACAGAGAAAGTTTGCCACCACTCCCCTAGACAGAGGACTCACAAAAAAGACAGGTGATGGTCGTAAGACCTGCTGATTTTATTCCTTATTATCTTTTCCCTGCCCTTCAAAGACAAGAAGCTGGTAATGGAACCCTGTCGTGTCCATATTCATTTTTTATTTTAAAAGAAAAAAACTGCTTGAAGGGACTGAAGATAGGTACATGGTCTCACCTTCACATCTACACCTTTCTCCAGTCGGCTTTCTGGCTCTGACTTCATCAGCCAGTAGTTGCTTAGACTCTTCCCACATTGTTGGAGCGCTGCAGTCCCCTGAAGGCTGGAGTTCTCCGCTCTAGCTGATGCCTCACTTGCATTCGTAGTCTTGGGACGCTTTCCTGCCGGTCC
This sequence comes from Mormoops blainvillei, assembly GCA_004026545.1. Lineage (NCBI taxonomy): Eukaryota > Metazoa > Chordata > Mammalia > Chiroptera > Mormoopidae > Mormoops > Mormoops blainvillei. The sequence continues at coordinate 145,452 of PVJD01000907.1, read as the reverse complement.
CTTCTTGTCTGCAATAGTAGAAGCAAAAAGAAGAGAGCTGTCATACTTGCTGAGAGGTAATGTCCTCTTGTGGAAAAAGCATCTGCTGTGGCGTCAGACTGGGTTCAAATCCTGGATCTGTCAGTTACCAACAGTGGCAGTTTAACTGCTGAACTTATTTCTATAAAAATGGGACAAGAATGCCTACCTTACAGGACATCTCTGGACTATCCATTCCATGGGACAAGAATACCTTACATGGTTGTAGTTTAAGATTAAAGGTCCTAGCTGAGTACCTGGGCATACACTAAGCAGTCAATGTTTCTCCTTCTCTCACTCACTCCTATGTCTTTGCTGAGGCTATTCTTTCCAATGAGGACAGTAAACCCTCACTCCATGGGATTGTTTTGCAAATTAAATAATAGAAACCAGGGGCTTAGACAATGCCTGACTTTCTAACGAATAACAAATATTAGCTATTATCATCATCATTTCATACTTTCCTTCTTGATCACTGTGCTTTCATGGCCTGCCTCCTTTCTGCGCCTTGATGGTGCTAAGAGAAGCTGGATGAAGCAACTCATTCAGGACTTTATACAGACATGATAAAGACTGGATTTTATCCTAAGTGAATTAGAGAAAATGTGCCTGGAACACAGTAGGAACTCAACAGCTAACGGTTGTTAAATTCTTACTACATGACAAACCCCTCTGTTACATAACTGTAATTCTGTTAATCCATATAATATATGAGATGTTTTCTTCATCTGGAAAATGTATCCCGGATGACGCCACCAGTGACCGATAGAATCTGGAACCTGTCGCTCTGGTCTATCTGAACCCACACCTAATGACTATTCTACACAGCCTCTGAATTAAGTCAAAGTTCCTATGTCAGTCATCATTAAATATCATTTCTGCCATTCCCAAAAGAGGTACTTTCTCTACCTTGAATTGTTTTGTTCCTGCTATTCATCCACTCAGAACACTGTTTATTTTTGTGCATATAAAAATGACATCTCATTTTCTTTGCATGCGGAAAGCCTTCCCATCCTTTAAGGCTGGACTCAAACTCCGCTTCCTTCTGAAAGACGTCTCTGTGATTACTGCCGGCTCTTACACACCAAGCAGTTCAGTGTCCTGGATCCTTCCGCTTATATCTCTTTGTATTCTTCCTGGAAGCAGAGACTATACATGCCACCCTGTATCACAAGTATTTTTTTGTGCTTACAAAACAACTGTTGCTGGAATGAACAAACAAACAGAAAGGGCTCTGGGTATAAGCTCTGTAGGGAGTGAAGGAGACGATGGAGGGCAATCGGGGCTAACACTAAAAATAGTCCACAAAGGATTCTCCCCACAGGCTGGGAGTGGAAAAGAAACAGTATTAAACACCCTAGAGAAACGTCCTCTGCGAGGCTGCCTTTTTGCAGCCTAGGTGCCAGCTCACCTTGCCCGGCAGCCCCAGCCAGCCTCTTCCTGGGTCTCGGCATGGTCTCCCTGCACGGGGCTGAAGAGAGGAAGACTCTGGAATCTACCGAGATACCAGAAGCAACTCTGTATCTGCCCCCCAGAAACCTGCGCAGAGCAAGATGGAGACAATGGAAGAAAACTTAAGAAGGTTTCAGCCCCGAGGCTGTTTTGCGAAGCACACAGACAACTGGGTTTCAACCCCGCAAATCCTTTCTCCAGTTATCTACGACCCCATTTCCATCTCGCGTAACCTGCCTGCCCCTAAACTCTCCTCCGATTTTCCCGCGATCCTTGGCTTATGCGTTCACCATCTTCTCAGGAGCCTGATCCACCACCCTCAGAGCCAACCCCGGAGGCGCTTTCCGCACGCGTCTCTCGTGCCCCCAGCCCCTTCGGGTCTCTGGGACTCGTAGTCTCTGCTCCAGGCGCCTACCGGCCTCAACCGGGGTAGTGGGGACTCGGGGAGCACTACAGCTCCCAGCGTGCACTGCGGCTCCCAGGGCGCGCGATGTAGGGTGGCGTGCGGGGATGTGAGAGCCGCGCTTAGACTACGCGCTTTCAGTCCTTGGCTGTACCTGGAGCAGCTGCTATGTGGCGGAGCGGCTGCCAGCGTCTCGGAGCGTGGCTTTGCTGCCCTCGCAGTGGTCTCCGGGCCCACGCCGACAGCGGCCGCCGGAGCTTGGTCTCCTGCATCGACCGTAAGGCTCACCCCGGGGAACAGGTGTTCGGGGTCCCGGCTGGGGCCGTGATCTCCGCGCCCACGGAGCGCTGTGTCACCCCGAGGAGGTCGGCACCGCCATCAGCCCCGGGCCCGTACCCCCCCTGTCCCCATTACCCTTTCCGTCCCTCTCCATCGCTCCGGGAGGTCACCCCCGGCACGGCTTCGCCTCCTGGCCGCTATCCTATCTACCTGGGTGACCCTCAATCCACTTGTTGCGTCCCTGGACCTCTTCAGCTGCTTCCTCACCTCCACACCCCTCCCAAAGGGCGTAGATGCGAAGCCAGGCTCCTGAAACGTGTGACCCAGGCCTTTCACTGGTTCCGGAGCCCTGTCCTTTCTCCGGCCACCGCACCCCTCTAAAGCAGCGATTTCCAGCCAGTGCACCGGGCAAGCATTGTTGAAACATGCAATACCTCACTATTTAGTCAGGGGCACTGACAATAGCTGTCTGGTGTGAATGAATCAAAATTATACCTATTTTTTGTCAGGTTGGCAAAAAAAATCTATTTTTGGTGTGCTCCAGAATATTAGTAATTAGTTACTGTGTGCTATGAAATGAACAAGGTTTAAAATCGCCGTTCTAGAGAAACTTGGAGATTCTTTTCTGAAACTGTGTCTTCCTACCGCTTAGGGGTCGTACAACTAATACAGCTTAATCCTTGTTGCTAATGCTATTTATTCCCTCATTGTTCAGATCTTTCTTAAACTTAGTTTATATCACCAACCTCTTGATATCACGTTTCATAAGTTTACTTATGGAATGAGTACAATAACAACTTTACATCTATCCTCACAACTCAGATACACCGTTATTATTATCCCTGCTTTTAAAAGAGTGGACGCTTAGAGAGGTGCCCCAATTTGCGACTTCGGTTTTTTAAAATCATAACAATAGGTGATCAAGTCAGTAAGAATGTAAAAAGGCCTGGTGGTGATAGGTGAAAAAAAGCTCCAAGTATTAGAGATGTGCTCATGTATTTAGATATTATAACTTTACACCTATAGCTATAAAACACTTACTGTTGAAATTCCTGAAGAAAACAGTGCATTGCAAATGGGGAACTACCAGGGTTTACAGACCTGCACATCCTCAGGGAGCAGGCAAGTAACTGAGATGGGAATAACAGGGAGGGGTTCCGAAGGACCTGGGCTGACCAGGAGGTGCCCAGTCACTTTGTGCCTCCGTCAAGCTCCGAACCCCTTTTTTCTTCCGAAATACATTTTTAAAAATTTTAAATAAATGACACTTTTTTCTTTTTAACAGCGGAATAATCTACGAAGCCCTTAGATTGACACTTAGATCTAGAAAGTACACTAAGGTATGGGATACGGTTGTCTGCTCAGTGCCCTCAGACACCTTCACAAGGCGCTGCCCTAGCCTAGCATTGCAGTTTGGTAAACAAGGTCACCCCTATTGATACTGAAGCAGATAGGGAGCTGTTCTGACAACCAGTAGGTTAAGCAGGAGTATTTCTAGCAGCCAGTAGTGTAACTTCAGCCAGTGAGGCACTTTTTCACGTTTTTAAAGGAAATTATCTTTTAAATAGTAAAATAAAAGGAAATTGTCCTTTCAACATATTGTCCTACTTGTTAAAATGTCAAATTAATGGAAGTGATCAACAAAGATTTCTTATTGTTTCATTGCATATTTTCCTGTGAAAAATAATGTTTAAGAAAATTGTGATTTTATTAGATTTTAATATATATTACACTCATATATAACTTCCTCATTTTGCAGGTATTATCATTTTGCAAATGAGGAAATTTATTCAATGTCTAGTGGAGCCCCCTTAGTTTACGATGCAGTAGCTGAGTTTACGGTGGTGCCTGACTTACTGAAAGCAGCCCAATTAATCATTTTAGAACCAGAGCTCAAATGACTAACCCTGCGACCAGCGCCCTTTCACAATAATTCGCTGCAATTTCCCAAGCATTCTTTGAGCACCAAGATTCTCAAATGGAACCATTGATTCTGAACTGTGGATGCTTTTAGAGATTGTGTACTATCTGCAGTTGATCTTTGTGTGTGTTTTCACCTCTAATACTTCTCTTGCTACACAGGGAAGACTTTCCTCATCTCATTTGGACCCTTTTTCTGCTTTGCTTTACCATTTTCGTGTGTGTGTGGGTGTGTGTGTGTGTGTGTGCACGCACGTGGGTGGCGTGTGTTGGCTCCTTGATCTTTGCCAGTAACTTCAGCAAACTTCTTGAGGTTTTTGTTTTGTGTTTTAGTGTATGTTTTCTGGGAACTTAGGTATTTTTAATTACATGCTTTCTTGTGTAGAGCTTGTTTTTTAACTTGCCTTTTCCACTTTTCCTCCAAGTAATGCTTTCCTTTTATTAGCACGCCTTTAGCTAAAACCATTTGTTATCTTAAAAAATATAACTATATTGTATTTACTTACACATGATTTGCATACACCTGTTCCCTCTTACTTAGGACACAATTAAAATCTATGTTTATCTTAAACTGTTTGTTTCACTGTCAAGTAATATTAATAACAATAATCATAATAACCGCAAATATTTCCTGAGCTCTTGCGGGGACTGGAATTCTGTAGCACTTCTCTTTACACAGCAGGGTGTTTGCAGCATTGCCGATTACAGCACCCTCTGTGTGCACGGGCCATCTTCATCTCTGTAATCCCAGCACCGCTCCACAGCAGACAGTCAGTAGATGCTCTTGGGTGACTGTCCTTGGGCTGTGGTCTCCAGGGCATTTCTGCAACATTGTGCAAATGAGTGGCCTGACTCCTAGTCAGGGAATCATGAATTACTTACCCCTATTGAGATTCCTGAGGCTAAGACCTAAGGCACCTGCCCGCTCTGCCTGCTCTACCTGCTCTGCCTGTCTGCTCTCGGCTCCTCAAGGCAGCCGAATCTTTGATCCTCACCACTACTCCATTCTGAGTTTCCCAATGCAGATGGACTGCTTTCTCCTGCCTCACACAGGAGATGCCCAGGTCTGCCCCGGAGAAACAGGCTCTGCCATCTGAACTTGTCCTCTGCTGGAAGGGTGGTGCGGTGTTGGCATTAGGCCCTGAAATACAATTTTGTTGAGTGTGGCTCCGTAGTCTTCCTTTAGTGCTCCTTACCATAGCCGCAGAATGACCAGATTAGCCCTGCATGATGAAATCTCACAGAGGGGTCCAGCCCGCGGCCCGCGGCCCGCGGGCGCATGCAGCCCAGGACGGCTATGGATGTGGCCCAATGCAAAATTTTAAATGTACTTGAAACATTACAAGGTATTTTTGTGATTATGTGCTGCAGTGTATTTAACGTGTGGCCCAAGACAACTCTTCTCCCTGTGGGGCCCCGAGTCGCCAAAAGGGCGAACACTCCTGCAGGGTCACACGGAGCCCTGCACTTTCTGTTCCCTTCACTTTGCAGCCACCATGGTGCCGCTGGGCTCCACCGTGCCTCCAGGTCCAGACACACATTCCTTTATTTTCTCTTAGCTCGGCTGAGGCAGGTGGTCCTTTCAAAATGTCAGTGCTAAGAAGCAACGGAAGAGAAATCAGCGTGAACACTGTGAGCCTAGGTCACCCTGTGCAGGTTGCTGGCCTTGCTGTGGCGCGCTGGCTCCTGGGACCTGTGGCCCCATCTCTTCCACATTCCGTACACAGTCCCTGCAACGCTGCCGTTTTTCACAGGAGCTTTGACAGGGCTTGACTTTCAGCATTTGGCCTACCTCTAGCTGGTAGTCTGTATCACCCTGCAAAACGGGAAACAATACTTGAGACCTTGTTTTACTGGCCGGTCAACTTCTAGCTCTGTTTTCCAATTCAATCCTATCTCACTCTGTGCAGTTTTTGAAAAATGGGTAAAAAAAATAGTGTTCATGTCCTTAGGGGAACTGACTCATTAAAGAAAATTTGTAAAGTAATGATACTGTGAATCGAATAGCCACTCTGTTTTATGTAGGCAGGCATAGATATCTTCCTCCTAAAAAGTATCATCTGTGAGGAAATACACATAGGATAGTCCTTCCCGAGACGCGTAAGGCTCTAGAGAAGCTTCTTCCCACGAAGCTGTGCTGCCTGCTGGTGCTCTGTGGTTATTCGCTGTCCTCAACTCTCCAAGTACCTCAGACCCAGGAGTGACGGAATTACCCAAAGACACAGCACTGATAGTTAAGGTAGGAAGTGTTCTAAGAATTCTGAGTCCGTGGGGTGAAGACAGATTGGTAAGACCTTAACCATGTTTTAGCACTGAAACACTTTCATCAACATTGTTCCCCAGTGGCTGAGACTTGCTAAATGCCTGGCCTATTCTAAGATCTTGCCCTTAATTTGGAAAGTAAGCCGAAGTATACATACATGTCTTCCTTTCCTAATTGATCTTTTAAAATGACTATTGGTGCAGATAGACAGCAATGGACAGATCTTATGTTGACAGGACACAATTTCCCCAGGACATTAAAACAGTACAGGTAGGATAGCCTAAAGGAAAGAAATATTTGCCATAGTTTGAGGGTCCACGTGTGTCCATTATTAGTTTAATGGGGATTTATGAGGAGGTAGAGATAAAGAAGAGCACTGAAAGAGTAGGAAGCAAAGTCAGCCAATCCTCTTGGGAGTAAAGGAAGAAGGGAAAAGGTGATAATACTGGATTTGCCAAAAAGGTCGTTTAGTTTTTTCTGTAACATGGCTCTAGTAGCACTTAGGTGTCTTTAACTTCATTCAAAACAATTTTATTAGATTGTATGGTGACAGCTGTCATTTCAACATGCATTGTTTTAAAACCTGTTCAAAACTGGTGAATTTTGGTGTAGCCATTTTAATACTGAAGGTGAAAGAAAATGTGCAACATTTTCGGCGTATCGTGCTTTATTATTTCAAGAAAGGTAAAAACGCAACTGAAATGCAAAAAAAGATTCGTGAAGCGTATGGAGAAGGTGCTGTGACTAGTCGAATATGTCAAAAGTGGTTTGCGAAGTTTCTTGGTACTGTTGACATTTTGACCAAATAACTCTCTGTTGTGGGGCAGTCATAAGCATTTGAAGATGTTTAGCAGCACCCCTGGCCTCTACCCACTAGAAGCCAATAGCAGGAGATAGCTGACATACCGAAAATATCCAAATCAATAAAGTTATTGGTGAAAATGAAAAATCTGTCTTTTATTTTACAGAGAAAACTAAATGGGCTTTTTCGCCAATCCAGTATAGCAAAGAAACGGAATAACAGTGGGTGCATTCTTTGGGTGTTAAAGGCGGTGCTGTGTATGGGAAATGCTCCGACGAGCCCACTGTCCCAGCCTCGTGGTGCTGCTCGTTTGCGCCACTCTCCTTGGACCTCTGTGCTGGAACTGAATGTATGCGATCTTGCCCACAGCTTCCATGGGACTAAATGAAGAACAGAAGGGATTTCAGAAAGTGGCCTTTGACTTTGCAGCCCGGGAGATGGCTCCACATATGGCAGAGTGGGACCAGAAGGTGGAAGTTTTTCTGTGGCTAGATGTTCTAACCAGAAGCCTGTCTTCATTTCCTTGTAATCCTCACTGTTCATTGTTTATTCTCCACTTACAAATGAGAGTCCTGGTGATGAAGTGATTCCTTTTTTAGAAGGGATTCTCATCATCTTGAAGATACCTGTTTTGTTTTTATTTTATCGTACAAGGATTTGGACCACTTCTGTCACCAAGGCATTTGTATGGATAATGAAATGAAACATTAATGCCAGAAAACCAGTCCCTACAGAAAGCATTTTAACTGATGCCACTGTATAGATGGCAGATAGGCATGTTAAGAGAATCCCTATGCTTCCAGATGCAAACACGATCACCCCTCATTGTGCCCTCTAAAGAAAAGTCCCCCTATGAATCACGTGCTAATGACCACTCTCTTTTGTGCCTAGGAACTCTTCCCAGTGGACATGATGCGGAGGGCAGCGCAGCTAGGCTTTGGTGGCGTGTACGTACGAACAGATGTAGGTGGGTCTGGACTGTCGCGGCTCGATGCCTCTGTCATCTTTGAGGCCTTGGCTACAGGCTGCACTAGCACCACGGCCTATATAAGCATCCACAAGTGAGTGCCCGAGCTTGGACAGCACAGTGCAGTGCTCACATGGGTTGACTAGGACATTTCCGATAAATAGCAAAAAGATTTCTGTTTTCAGGTTGGTTGCCTTTGAAGAACCAGACTCTTAAAAGTTCATACATACTAGGTCTGCTGCTGCCTGTTAGACTTGAATTTCTCATTGTGTTTGTTGCTCGGAGAATCAGGCCTGCCCGCCTTCCCCCAAATCGTAGATTCAGTGGCACCAAACAGACTTCCCCAGTAAAGTGGTCAGGGTCCTGTTTTCCTTTTCCTCAACCCAAAGAGGAAACCTCCAGAAATTTGGGGAAGTACTAAAACTCTAAAAATTTCACGGAGTTCAGTTAGGGAGCAAACTAGAAGTAGCGCGAGCATCCATGTGAGAAATACCTTGGCACAGGCTGGCTCTGGGTGGTACGTATTCCGGGAATATGTTGTAATCCAGGCCTTTCCTTTAAAGTTCAATCTCCTCAATTGTGACTTTTCCCTTCCCACTCTCTCTCCTGCGTCTCTCTACCTTTCTGCCTTTGTTTCCTTCCCCCCTCCCCTTCCCTCTCATTTCCCTTTCCATCTCTACTTCCATGAGTGTTTTTGTTCTTGTTGTACCTGTCAGCATGTGTGTCTGGATGATCGATACCTTTGGGAATGAGGAACAGAGGCACAAATTCTGCCCACCGCTCTGTACCATGGAGAAGTTTGCTTCCTACTGCCTCACTGAGCCAGGTGGGTTTGCTTATACCGCAGATGAGATGTTACTCAAGGGAAGTCACCGAGCACTCCTCAGCCCATTGATACACATCACCATTGTTGGCCAGGAAGTTTGGTTATAGAGCACCAGTTTCTCATGACTTGATGATACGAGACTAAGAGACCTCTAGGGCATTCCAGGCTTCTTGTAGGAGGCTCACTGCAAGACAGCGTAATGAAAATGGAAAAGGGTCTGATTGCTGTATGCAATTGTTACCAAGTACAGAGATTTCCTTTGGTGGTCTCGATTTTGAAGTATCAAACTCGGAGCTGTTTGTCATAGGGGAGGTTTCCTAGGAGATGGAACCTAGGAGATGCTGGAGCTCCCTTAACTTCGCTTTCTCCCCCACCCTCTGCTCTGCTCTCTCTCTGGTCCCTGCCTTAGGAAGTGGGAGCGACGCTGCCTCCCTTCTGACCTCAGCTAAACGACAAGGAGATCATTACATCCTCAATGGCTCCAAGGTACCAGTGTGCTCTCCCAGAACAACTGGGAGATTGTTTCCATCTTCTTGCTGACATCACCTGGATCCTTGCTGTCTGCAAGTTTATATTCCCATAGGATTCTGACATGCTAGGAAGAGAACCTGTGACCCATTTCCCTTCATTACCTTCACTGTCCCTGTCTCTTCTCATGTGGTTCCAGATAATTTCATTCACTTCGGTCTGTCTTTTTTATAGTCTCATCAGCTAGATCCCTGATTTCCTAGTCAGCGTGGTTCCTTTTTAGCCCTCCTTAGCTTCTGTGTGCTGTTTGCCACTGAGTGTCCTATTGTCGGGAGGACCCCAGCTGTTTTCCCGGCTGGCTGCCCCTGAGAACTCACGCATTCCCTGGCCCCTGTGCACCGCCTCCAACCCCACAGGCCTTCATCAGCGGCGGAGGAGAATCGGACATCTACGTGGTCATGTGCCGAACAGGAGGGTCGGGCCCCAAAGGCATCTCCTGTGTAGTTGTTGAGAAGGGGACCCCCGGCCTCAGCTTTGGCAAGAAGGAAAAAAAGGTAAGTGGCCACTGACAGGAAGCAGTTCAAGTTGTGATGCTGCCGCCCACCAGACCAAGCTCAGGTTCACATACTTTCTAACTTGCCTTGGAGGCAGTTGCTTCTAGTAGGAGTTTGACAGGAATATACGAAATATCACAGGGCATTATTAACAGCCCTTGGGCCCCTGGCACACGTGGCCGCATTCGCCGGTCAGGTCCACAGGCTACCTTGTTATTTCAGTGCGAGCGATTTTTCTCTCGTCTCTCCTCTTTCCATTTTTGGCCCGTCCAGGAGCCCAGATTTCTTTTCCAGCTTCTTATTTTGGTGCACCCTGTTATATCAAGGAGAAGTACTTGTAGAAGATTTGGTGTTTACTATAAGCGTCAGGAGTGATGTTTTGGGGCCACTATTCTTCTTTAAATAAAGTATAATTTCTCAGAGATGTTTGTGGGTATTTCAGTAATGTTCAGAGAGGGATTGTTTCCACGGGTGCTTTGAGAAGACATTTTTAAGATTAAGAAATCGTATAGCCAGGCCATGAGCAGTGGAACTATAATTATGTAACTATCACTGGTAGTAAGGGTGAGACCCATTCAGATTGCTTAGGCCAGATGACCAGAACAGTCCTCGACCTCCAGTAGGTACTGTTACAGTTAGGACTTTGGGGGAGAAGTCAGTTAATGAAATAGCCCCTAAATGTACTTCTTTCCCAGCTCCTAGTGTTTCCAGATTTCCTTGCTTGACTCTTCCTGGTCCTTTGTAACTGCCAAGGAGTTATTAATGCCCTTCCTATAATAGAGCAGGTATTTACTTACTAGATACATACTACATGCAAAGCCTTACGCTAACTCCTAGATGGACACAGAAGTCACCCCTAGCCTCATTGAGGATTATAAGGTGTATGCTGGCCTACCTGTGTAAGACGTACGTGTGATATATTGCATTGACCAAAAAGTCTGTTTAGTTTTTCTGTAAAATAAAAGACAGATTTTTCATTTTCACAAATCAGTAACTCTATTGATTTGGGTCTTTTGAGTATGTCAGCTCTCTCTCGCTATTGGCTTCTAGTGGGTAGAGGCCAGGGGTGTTGCTAAACATCTTCCCATGCATAAGACAGCCCCACAGCAAAGAATTACTGGCCAAAATGTCAACAGTACCAAGAAACTTCGCAAACCACTTTTGACACATTCGATCATTCACAGCATCTTCTCCATACACAGCACAAATCTTTTTTTTCAATTTCAGTCGCGTTTTTGCCATTCTTGAAATAATAAAGCACAATATGCCGAAAATGTTGTGCATTTTCTTCCACCTTCAATATTAAAACGGCTATTCCAAAATTCACCAATTTCGATGTTCTTTTTAAAATGCATGCTGAAATGGCAGCTGTCACAATACAATCTGACAAAATTGTTTTGAATGAAGTCAAAGAGAACTAAGTACTACTAGAGTCATCATATGGAAAAAACTAAGTGAACTTTTTGGCCAACCCAATATAAGATATATAGCTATAGGATTTCTAGGTCCTAGGAATGTGTTTTGGATTATAAAACACAGAATGACTTATGTACTCTGACACATAATTTTACAGGATCCAGTTATACTGATTCAGGTGTTTGGAGTAATGACTGTTCCAACACACATACGGAGGTTAGAACTTTCTGTTCCATTCTTACTTCAAGTGTTCTTATGTTATAGTTGGGGACATAAGTTCTTAGGTAGCCACCATATAGGCTAGTATTAGAAGGTTCCAGACTTGTGGTGATGAAGTTGTGAGAAACAATCCCACAGGCTCAGTTGCCTGCCACCACGAAAGCCACACTTAATGAGACAGATTCTGGTAAGAAGGAAAGTGGTTTTATTTCAGGTGCCCGTAACTTGAGGAGATGGCAGGCTCATGCCTTAAAAACCATCTTCCCACCTCCAGTCAAGCCAGTGATTCTTAGAGGGAGTTCATGGGAATTTGGGAGGGCAAGAATTGCTAGGTCAGGAGTGTGGACATGCAGTTTGTCTTGAGAAAGGGAACTGGGAGTGATGGAGGGGAAACGGAGCAGAGTCATGCAGATCTGCTTGGGCTCGTTTTTGTTCTGATGTTATCTTATGGCGTGTGTCAGCCAGACATGTGCGGTTCCTTGCGTGGGTGTCCGCGCGCCTCATTCTGGGAACAGGCTACTCAACTATGACAAGAACTTGGCCAGCGGGGGAACATGGAGTTGATTAAAAGCACAGGGTTAATTATACACCTTGATTTGTTACAGAATGCATAACTTGGATCACTAAACTGGTAATATTAAATCACGATTACAACTCTCCACTGTCAATTCTGGCTCCACTTCTGTGGTGCTGTAAGGAGTAGTTTCTTGCAGTTTATTAAGAAATAGAAGTTTTTGAACAGAAGCAAAGCTTTTAGCATTGAAGAAAGGCATTTCTGGAGGTTAGATAGTGTCTTACCAAATTTGTTCAAACAGTAGGTGATTATTTTAAACAAAAAATTATGAAAAAAAGTATAGTTAGCCTAAGTTTTAGAATACCCCCCTGAAATAGACTTAATCCCATCTGGTATCTATGAAAACAAAGAAGATAGCTAATCTGTAATTCCTTTTCCCATTCCTTCAAGTGGCAGGGGTGGGGAGGGGTATGGTGATCTAATGTTTGTTGTAACCATGTAGCCTGTTGGTGAATCTTAGTGATGCTGGTTTCTAGTTGCTTGTAGATCTCAAAAGGGAACAGTTCTCCTCTGGGTTCCCTTGAGCACATTAAAAGTATCTGGATTGGGAGTGCATTTTCTGATAGAACCTGCAGGTAAAGCTGCTGCCTTTCTGGAGGAAAGGTTACTCTGTTGTGTAACTTAGAAAGCAAGTCCTGTCCCAGCAGAGGGGTGGAACATTCAGGCATATAGAGGAAGCTGTGTGATGACTTAAGATCTCTTGAGTTGGCATTCTAAAAGCAAGAGAAAGGTCTTTTGTTGCATCTACCTGGTAACTCCTGCTACTTGGACAATTTCCTGACTTTTTTTAGTCATTCTTATATTTAAAACTGAATATGTGGCTCTGGCATCTACTAAAAAGTCAATCAATTTGTTTCCCACTGTCAGTTGTACCCAGGGCTCCTTATTTATTATTTGCCTATGTGTTTGTTTGTTTTTTACTTATCTTCCTTTTTTTATACCTCTTGCTATAGACACCAGAGGCTTACCACTTTGGTGACCTTTTGTACCTGGCCTTGCTCTGATCTTGTGTAACTGGCTATCACATTTCCCCCCTAAAGGATCTAGACTCTGAAGCCTTTCAGGAAAAGGGTGCAGGATCTCTTCTGTAACTGCTTCCTGCTGAAGAGGGATGATGTTTTTCTTCTAGGCCAAGAGAAAAGTATCCATCACATTCTTTAGATGGATACTTTTGTGAACATATTCCATAATTTTTAAAAACGGTTTTTTAAATTTGCATACATGCTCACATTTTCCAAAGACATACTTCAAATAAAGTACAAGATATATTCGTTAAGAGATCTAAATCTATCCTCTAGTTTCTCTGCAATGAGAAGCCAAAAGTGGGCAAACTTAGATCAATTAATATTTCAGTATTCTGTTGTTTCAAAATATCCAGATATTTAATAACTTTAACCATTTAACCTAGCAAAACTCTGAAGTTTTAAGTTACCAAAGACTTTGGAAAACTGTGTTTAGGTATGTATAATTATTATAGACAGGCTGTATCAAAAACTTTTCATTTTAGTTATATCTATTTTTTATTCTTTTATTTTTAATTGTTTATACTATTACAACTGTCTCAATTTTTCACCCTTTGCCCCCCTTCACCCCACCCCACCCACTTTCTCATGCAATTCCCACACCATTGTGCTTGTCTATGGGTCGTGCATGTATGCTTTTTGGCTAATCCCTTCACCTTCTTTCAACCAGTTTCCACCCGCCTCTATTAGTTCTTAACAACTGTATGAGATTTTGAAGTCAATTATTACCTAAGCCATTTCCTTGACAAATTTTGTAACAGAGATAAATAATATGAACTTACTCATGTAAACCCAGGCAAAACAAGTGTATTTTATGTTAATAACTCTAAAAGACATCAATTAGCCCTGGCTGGTGTGGCTCAGTAGATGGCTTAGTAGTGCCGGCCTGAGAAACAAAAGGTTACTGGTTCGATTCCCAGTCTGGCCACATACTTGGGCTGTGGGCCAGGTCCCCAGTAGGGGCACATGAGAGGCAACCATGCACTGATGTTTCTCTCCCTCTCTTTCTCCCTCCCTTCCCCTCTCTCTAAAAATGAATAAATAAAATATTAAAAAATAAAAAACAATAAAAGACATCAGTTAAACTTAAATCACCCATTTGGGTTCTTGGTGATTATTTCATTCTTTTATGGGCTCAGAAGTGAGCTGTTTAATTTCAGAGCACCCTTGACAACTTTTAACAAGGCTGGAGAAGAGGCCAGGGCAGATGTCAGGCTTGGGTGGAAAGCAGCTGGAGTTTAAAAGTGCCATTAAAAAAAATTGTTTTAAATTCTTGTTGGGGATACATTTATTGACCTTAGAGAGAGAGAGGAAAGAAGAGAGAGTGAAACATCAACGTGAAAGAGATGCACCGATCAGTTGCCTCCCCTATGTGCCCTGACTAGGGACGGAACCTATAACCTAGGTATGTGCCTGGACTGGGGATTGAACCCATGATCTTTTGGTGCACAGGAGGACTCTCCAAACCACCAAGCTACACCAGCCAGGTCAGAGTGCCATTTTTCTTTCCACATTGAGGTGCGACAGTTGTCCCTGCTGCTTCCACAGGTGGTGGCGTTAATTCCCCTATAGTTCCCAGGACGGCAGCAGCTCCCACACCTCCACGAGGAGGATTTAGAGTGTTTTAAAGATTTATTTCCACTTTTTTTTCCTTCTTTTTGAGTTTTACTGTCTGGTAGGAGAGGCTTTCTAGGTCCCCCTGCTCTCTGTACCATTAGCTTGTTTCCTTTTTTTGATGCATCCTGATTATGTAGAGACATGAAGGCATGCCAGCCGTAATATCGTACAATAATTCAAAGAACTATTCAGGGTCCATTTTCCCCCAAATCAAGTATATACATAGTCCAGGAAGTATTGCAATAAAAACTACATCCTTCTTGGTTATTGGCTTGTACCCTTAGGTAGGCCATTTGGTTAAAACGCAGCCGAAGGGACTGCCTTTGGGGATAGGCGGCACTGCTCACATGGTTATCAGCCAAGGACAGAACCAGAAAAGACACATTTATTTTAAACGAAGCAGAGTTATAGCACAGAAAACACAGAAAACCCATAAGATATATATAAAAGCAGAACAGAGTGAATACTCCCAACAGGCCCCTGTGCAGGGGGCTGGGATTTTATGTCAGAAAGCCTTGTCACATGCTGAGCAGCGCCAGCGGGTTCCCGTGGAATCCCAGATGGTTCAAGAGAACCCAGATGGTAGGGCAGAGGAGAAGCCCTCTGCGGTCACGCGTACCAGGGACTTACCCAGCGACAGGCCTGTCAGCCCACTGAATACCCATTTCCTTCGCCCAGCAGGGCATAGTAAGCAACCCGTACCGAGAGAGAGTGGGGGACAGTCCCTGAGTGAATTCGCTCGGCAGCCGTTGGGGACTCCCAAGGTCTCTACTGGGGTCCGTCAGCTACAGGCAGCATAGGGAATCCCCTCCCAGTCTAAGGACTTGCCACGGGTTCTCATTTGCTCCTGGCTGGCTTACCACATTTGAAACTGGGACAGACAACCCCTCAGGCTCAACTGCCCGCGGCCACGAAAGCCAAACTCGTGAGACGGGTACTGGCAACCTGAGAAGATGGCAGAGCTTGAACGAGAACAAGGTCGCTGCTGGCTCAGGTGACTGGGAAGATCTCAGGAGGCTTCGCTTCACCAGACTGACGGAGGTTGGGACTAGGCCATATTTCCAGTAGGCGGGCAGGATAAGCCAGGTATGGGTTTAAAAACCCAGTAGTACAGTGTGTAAACCAGCTTGCCTGGGGTGGAGAATACTTACAGGTGACCTCTGGGAGAGAAGGCTGGGAAGGAAGGGTTGGGCTACATTTTAGAAGAGCTTAACAAAAGGGCTGAGGAACAAAGTTTAGCTTCCAAACAAAAGGGAGCCATTGAATGCTTTTCTATAAGGGAGGGGTAGTGATGTGAAGGCGATAGTGTTTTCAGGGTTCTAAGGGAACTGGGAGGTTTTATACAGTGTTTTAAAATCTGCATCGCCAAATGTCAGAGTTCTTTGTAGCCTTGGAGAGTACCTGGAAGAGGAGACACAAAGGTCTCAAGTAGTGAGGGCCTTATTCTATTTACAAATGAAATATCAGAGTAAGATTTTATTTGAAGAAAGTAGCTCTGCTGGATTTCTAGTGCAACTCCCTTATATAAGGGAAAACCAAGGTGACAAAAAAGTCCAATAATTTGGTGGATGATGAATAATACAACCAGTTGGTTGCACGACATGGACTATATCTTAGGTATTCAAAATTTTCTCCGGGGCTTGTGACTGACATATTCAAGGATGTTCTGGTAAATCAGCTATCTGGGAAAACTGACCCTGCCCCCAAACCCTCCTAGTTGGCCAGTGTCTGTGGTGTGGTGCTCCCACCATGGCCGATGTCAGGCCACCAGTGCTACTGAAAGCCAAGCTGGGGAAAGATGTGCTTGTCTCTCTGGAGCTGGTGCTGGCACATCACCACATCTCTGCAGCGAATGCTGAACCAGGCGTTGCCAACACAGTGCAGGTTATTGATAATATCCTAGGAGAACATAAGCTGGTGAAAGGAGAAGGGTGGCTGTCGTTAAGAATGGTAATGTCCCTACATGAGGACAGATAAGCTAAACAGTTCTTATATTATCTATGTTTTTTAAAAATAAAGCACTGTATACACATAGAGGCACCAGAAATGATAACAACCCTAAAACAAATTGTGAGAAACGTCTGTGAGTAGATTAATCTGGTAAAGTGGACATTAGAAAATAGATGCTTTTAATATGTTAAAAGTGGTTAGCTGAAAAATATCTGTCAAATAGTTAAGTCTGAACTTTGGTTGTTCCTCCTTGTAAGTTCCCAAGGGTCTGACCCCAGGGCGAGGGGACCCGCACTCCCCGGGCGTCCGTCGGGCACTGCCCCGAACGGCGAGGGGCTAGGCAGCCACACACGCCCTGATTTTTGCCAGGTGGGATGGAACTCGCAGCCAACCCGAGCCGTGATCTTTGAAGACTGTGCTGTCCCTGTGGCCAACAGAATTGGGAGCGAGGGGCAGGGCTTCCTTATTGCCATGAAAGGACTGAACGGAGGGAGGATCAATGTCGGTGAGTGGGGTGGCGGGGGTAGGCGGCAGGCCGAGGTGGGCGTCAGGCCGAGGTGGGCGGCACTGTCTTTCTGGCTCAGTCGAAGTGTCGACACCCTTCCTTTCTAGCTTCTTGCTCTCTCGGGGCCGCCCATGCTTCCGTCATCCTCACCCGAGACCACCTCAATGTCCGGAAGCAGTTTGGAGAACCTCTGGCCAATAACCAGGTAACTGCCTTCGCTTCCCAGTCTTTGCCGGAGACCCGCTCTGCGGCCCACATTCTCCAGAAGAGTGGGACTCTGCCCCCATCTGAGCCAGAATCGGTGCTCTCTGTCTAGCAGAGCTTTTTTCCGGAGGTAATAATATAAGTGCAGGGCAAGTGAAGGGGACTCAACCTGCAGGCAGCACGTTTTCTGTGTAGAAGGGGCAGGAGGCTTTGGGGCTTCAAGTCACTTAGGAAAGTGACATCTCATTGGAGATGTTTTCCAGAGGGCCCCGATCAGGTGCTGCTCCAAGCCTGTCTGTCTGGCCTGGCTCTCTTCTCCCTTGTTGCTGTAGTACTTGCAGTTCAAACTGGCTGACATGGCGACCAGGCTGGTGGCCTCCCGGCTGATGATCCGCAGTGCCGCAGTGGCCCTGCAGGAGGAACGGGAAGATGCAGTGGCCCTGTGCTCCATGGCCAAGCTCTTTGCCACAGATGAATGTTTCGCTGTAAGTGCTGACGCTCTCGGGCTCTCCTGGGTGAACAGGGAGCACTGCTAGCTCCAGGTGTGTTGAGAGGCTTGTCAGTTCCTGGGATGCGTCAGGGATCGCCTTGGAGCCTAAGGATATAAGTTCACTCAGGAGGGGCCTGCCAGGGAGCTCTCATAGCTGGCTTTTTACCTGTCGCATGCCATTACACATTGTATTCTGTCATTGTCGTTTGGCTGTGGTCTAGATGAGACCTGCCTTTGGAAGAAGGTTCAGTGTAGCCCAGTACCTCTCCCTCAGATGTGCCGTGTTTACAGTGTCAGGAGCAAGCTATTTCCACATGGAGGCTGCACTGCCACTAGATGGCACCTGAGCTTCATAGAATCCCAGCCGTGGTGGTTGCAGGTGACTTCCCTGCAAGCCAGAGAAACTGGGGTCTCTGCTTTGCCTGTCTGGTGGGGACTGACAAGTTCAGTCGGTGAACATCTCTTGTTGTCTCTGACCACAGCGAACCTGGAGCCCCTTTTTGGCTTGGCTGGTTATCCGTAGGCTGTTCTCATATTAGTTCACAGCGGGCTGCCAGGTTGGGGGCAGGGGTGGAGAGACAAGCCGCTTGTTCCAGTCTTCCCAAAATTCAAGATGCCAAATCCCTGTCTCCCTGCAGATCTGCAACCAGGCCTTACAGATGCACGGAGGCTATGGCTACCTGAAGGACTACGCTGTTCAGCAGTACGTGCGGGACTCCAGGGTCCACCAAATCCTGGAAGGTAAACATCTCCAGAGGCTGCTCTCTTTCTTTAGGAATGGTTCTAGCATCTCCAGCTCGAAACTGGTCTCAGCGTTCCACCAGGCCCCATCTGTTGTGGGCGTCCTTCTTCCTCCCTCTTCCTGAGCCTGCTCTGGAAGGGCATGTGGGTGCCATGCAAAGAGCACTAGCTGGGGAGGCAGGAGGCACTGCTTAGTCACGTGGGTAGGTCATCAATTCACTTCGCTTCTCATCTTTTTCTTTGTAAATTTTAGAGAAGACAGAAACTGAGCTAATACATGAAAAAACACTTTTTTAAAAAAAGATTTTCTTTATTTAGAAGAGAAGGGAGGGAGAGAGGGAGAGAAACATCAATGTGTTGTTGCCTCTCGCACGCCTGCTAGTGGGGACCTGGCCCACAACCCAGGCATGTGCCCTGCATGGGAATCGAACCAGTGACCTTTTGGCTCACAGGCTGGCATTCAATCCACTGAGCCACACCAGCCAAGGTATGAAAAAACATTTTGAAAACTGTAGCAGTGAGCATTCTTTACTGCTATAAAGTGAGTACTTGGTCCTCAGGAATCCCCAAACATCTGTACAGTAATACACAGGATGAATGTGAGCCCGTGTGACCACCACCGCCTTTACAAATTGGTTATCAGCCAGATGGTCTAAAAGACGTCTCATCAAATACGCTACTAGATTTCTCAGTAAAATCAGTCCTAGTCTGTGGGTCTCTTCTTGGTAATCACAGACATTCGGGAGGAGAAATGTGCAGGCTATGGGAGAGTGCGGCCTTCTCTGCTCTCCACACCAGTGCACATGCCTTGAAATTACATCACTGTGTCCCAGCTAGTGCAGGTAGCTGGGGCTGTGACACTGCAGGAAAAGCAGACGTGGCGAAGGCTTGCGTAAGTGCCCTTCCATGAAATGCCGTGGGGCTGCTTTACTGGGACACGGTGGCGGCCTCTGCGCACTGGCTTCCGTGCTGCTCGCAGAGCCCCCTTCGCAGACCTGAGTGCCCGTGCGCGTCCCTGGGAGGGCTTGCGGGGAGAGGCTGCTGGGCCCCGCCCCCAGAGCTTCTGACTCAG
The DNA here is from genome assembly GCA_004026545.1 of Mormoops blainvillei. Lineage (NCBI taxonomy): Eukaryota > Metazoa > Chordata > Mammalia > Chiroptera > Mormoopidae > Mormoops > Mormoops blainvillei. The sequence goes on along the minus strand of PVJD01000907.1, from coordinate 125,690 downwards.
GGCCTGGGGGGCCTGAGAATTTGCCTCTGTGAGGAGCTGTCAAGTGAGACGGCTGCTTCTCGTCTGAGAACCACTCTCTCAGACCCACTGCCCTGGCGTGATGTTCAAATCACAGGCTTCTAAAGGTCAGCCCGGGCTTTCTGCCACATGCCTCACCCCTGGGGTGTGTCTGTGAGCTCAATCACCAGTGCTCCAATGAACACATTTTGCCATGTGTGATGCGCACTTTTCTGCCCAAATTTTTGAGGGAAAAATAAGGATGCGTATTATACATGGGTAGTACTAATTCCATAGCTATATAAATGTTTTTAATTCTTTTTTTCACATCCATGACTACCCTGAGCTTGGCTCTTATTTATGTTTATGTTAAAAATGTAACTCGAGGAAGCAATAATGATATCTGTATGCAAAATAATACCCTAGAATACAAGTATGTATATTAAATAAATAAATAAATGAGTTAAAAAATTACAACAAAAGAATTTTTCCTGAAAGTTTGGGCCAAAGATGTTGGTGCACATCATACATGGAACAATACAGTAGATTAGTCTCCCCTCTACCCTCTCACCCAGCACTGTGCGTGTGGGAGCCTTCAGTGGGAGCCTTCACCTTCCTCGCAGCCCCTTTAACCCTGTTAGAGAAAATGGGAAAAGGCAGATATGTTTATTGCAGGCCGCACCATCATCCACTCCTAGAAAAATCCGGGCATTTATCTTTATCACTTTGTTGTATCATAGACTTTGTTACTCGATAAATCTGAAATTTTAGATTAGATTTTTTTTTGAGGTGTGTGATTATTTATCCCTTGTGGGGGTTCATATTTCTCTTTGCATTAAAGGCCATTGTGAAAATGAAGCAAGTGTTTGACCCCCTTTCAGGGGAAAGGTTTGTTCTTTTAAAATTGAGTGTTCTGATTACCAAAGAAATTGGTATATTTACTGTTGAAGACTTATAAAATATAGGAAAAGTAAAATAATCACTTACGTTTCCACATCTAGAATTAATGCTTTTATATTTTATTCCAAAAATATCTCCTTTGGTCTTTTTAGATGCTCTTTAGGTTCATTTAAAAAAAATTGAATTATATGATATATACACCACTTCTTCTTCTTCTCCTTTTACTTAATATAAGCATTTTTACCATCAGGAGAAGTTTTTAAAAGTAAATTTATTCCTCACTTTCTGACACTTTTCTGAAGTTCGAGGAGAGGTCTGTGGTAATTTGGTCCCTGGCAGGGATAAAGGCAACAACTGCTATTCACACCCACGACCACCCTGAGCTAGGCTCGGGGCGCCCTGGTCAGAGCCTTGCCGAGGCGTCGGACTGTGCTGCTGCTGCTGACTTCCTTCCTTCTTGCTCCCCCTCACAGGCAGCAATGAAGTGATGAGGATGCTGATCTCTCGGAGCCTGTTTCGGGGCTAGCACCCAGGCTCCGTGTTCTGGCACCGTGTTTAACCTGCGCCTTGGTATCGAGTGGCTCCTTGTGGACGGTTCCGTTGCACACGAATCATGGATTAGATCGAGCTTGAGCTCTTCTAGGCGGACCTTTCACGGTGTGCTGGCAGCCATGTCAGCTACAGGACTGGCACAACATCCTCCGAGAGCGCAAGGGGCCACTGTGATTGGGGGCAGTCCCAAAAGGACATACTCCCTTGTTTTCCTGATGCACACAGGCAACCAGTGAAGACACATCACCAGACCATTGGCCTCTCTTGGATCCACGTCATCTTGATTTGTCCGCGTTTGGCTGGTTCACCGGATCCTCTTCTACGGATCTGGGTGCTTCCATGGAGGGTTTTTCCTATTTATAAAGCAAAGACATAGGAAAGGAAAAATGGAGAGAAAATGGCCTCCTTTTTCTGTTCTTTGCATCTCAGCTGAAGGTGCAGGAGGGCTCTGTGGTTGCACTTCCTTTATAGCACACCTCTGAGAGTAAATTGCGATAAAACGAGTGTTAGGAAAACTTTCTTCCTACAATGTGATTTAGGGTGTATCTGGACGTCTGGACTATCTGAATATCAAAGACTGAGGTCATTTGGAACTTTGAATATTTGTTGTTGCTTTCTTTCTTAAGAAGCATGTGGTCTAGGAATGGTATTCAAAGTTTCTATAACACTTTTTTTAAAAAAGATTTTATTTTATTTTTTATTTTTAGACAGGCGAAGGGAGGGGGAGAGGGAAAGAAACATCAATGTGTGGTTGCCTCTCACGCGCCCCCTACTGGGGACCTGGCCCACAACCCAGGCTTGTGCCCTGACTGGGGAATCAAACCGGCTACTCTTTGGTTCACAGGCTGACACTCAATCCACTGAGCTACACCAGCTAGGGTCTACAGCACTTTCTAATAAGTACTTTTAGTATATTTTTTCCTATCTGCGTTTGTTTTCTTTTTTGAAATTGCTCTTTTTAAATATTTTTAATTACTGCATTGATAAATAAAACCTACCGCTTTCTGTACCACCTTGAGTTCTGCTGAACTTGATTTTTATTTTATTCCTCTAACTAAGCCTTTACCATTATTTTAAAATTTTTTATCATATTTAATTAAACATTTAACTAGATTTTGGAATAATAATAAAAAATCTCTCCTTGACCTAATTTGCTTTAAAAAAATAAGCCCCTTAAATTACTAATAGCTTTGCAAACTAAGCATTGTTTATGACTTATGAAAGTAGATTTAAAGTAATATTAAAAAATGGAGACTTCAGAGAACTCTGTTATAAATGATCGCTACATTACTCTATTCCCTCATCCCTATAAAAAATAATATCCAAGATACTTGTTAATTACAAATCAGTCTTTAGAGAGACCAAAATATACATCTTTAGCTATGACAAGTATTTTCTTTTTTGAATACATATTTTCTGAAAGGAACCATGCCGGGCACTGCAGGGGCACAGGGTGTGTGTACACTGCAAAGTTTAAAATAATTTTCTGCCTTTAAAGGCCTTATTGAGTACTTGAGTGCAAGGAAATTATAGCTCCACAGAGGAGAGAGTGATAACACTGGACAAAGTGATAACATGGGAAGGGATTCATGGAGCTGGTAGGAATTCAAATTAAACTTTTTTGAAAGGAGAACCAAGAAAGTCAGTTTCAGGCAGGAAGGGACCAGGATCAGAAAAAGTGAAGAATTTGTGTGGGAGCTGTTGACACTTTTGTTTTTGTTTCGTTCTTTGGAGCTGGCATGGGAAAGAAAAATGTAAGTAGAATCTGGAAGGCGGGTTATGAGAACCAAGGTTTGGGTTTTATTTGTCAGCAGTGGGAGCCACAGGAAATTTTTAATGAGAATATGATGAGATTAATCCATTCATAAGAACATCCTGAAATGTGTATGTGCGATGACAGGAGTGGGGAAAGCCATACCCAGTCCATAGGTTCTCAAAGTAGTCAAGGTATGAGGCAATTTGAACTTGAACTTGGAACGTAAAAGGAAAGAGCAGATGTGAGCAAAAATAGACCCATGCTTAGGATGTCCACTGTGGAATTTGAAGTCCTCCCTAGTAAGTGGGCTGCTTTCTGGCATTCCAGTTCTGAGATGCTCCTGTTCTGACCTGAAGCAAAAACAGGTGTTATGGTGTCTTACTATTTATGCCCCTTGTAAGAGGTTGATCAAATGCCAGTTATTACAAATGCATTCTGCACTATGCCTCTCAGTTATTCAGAGTTCAGTTTCCCAACAGCCTGGCGAGGGATTTGACCCCTGTATCAAGAACACAGTGAACTTTGAGCTAAACTATCATTGTTCATTTGGCTGTTCCAAAAATGTAACCAAAGAAGCAGAACAGACACGTGTTAAGGAAAACATCTGTGCTCGGTTCTGTATTAGGTGTGCAATGTGTACAGATGACAGACTACAACTCAGCTTGGCTGGACCTGAGGGACTGAGATGGCTGGTAACTAGGAAGCAATTTCAGCTTATGGCAGCAAGAACAAAGACATGTAAGAGTGACCTTCCCGGCGCACACGGAGTCTCGTTGATCATAACAGGACAACTTCAGTAAAAACTGCATTTCTGAGTTGCCCAAACTCTTCAATATCTCCTCAGACTACCTCCCATCACAATACTATCACAGTTAAAGGGGAAATCTCATTGCCCTAATTATATGTATATTTAAACAAAAATGTTTAGGTTACCTGTTAAAATTTCTCCTTCATTCTGTGTAGACTTGGAAAATTATGAGTACCTTATTTACTTCTTTGCTTTAGTGTTTATCTAGTGGTTCTTTTATTTTAAAATCACTAGGACTTCTCCCAGGCATTTTCCTGTAAATAGTCCTATATAGCTCTTGATTTTCACAAGGGAGTCCTTGCCCAAATGGGCGCTCAAGAGGTATTTCTTGTGTTAAATTGATTGGAATTGCATCAAGCAACAACCCTGTTGAAAAGAGCAACTACTACAGCCGCCGTTAGGAGGAGACGGGGCTCTGGGCTCAGACTCCTTTATCCACGTTTGATTGTGGGCTTTGCTGCTCGGTGACTTGAAGCAAAGACACTTAAACCTGCCTTGGTTGTTTTCTTCATACGTATTTTCTGCCTCACAGAATAGCTGATGAATCAAGTGAAAAAATACATATAAAGGGCTCAGACCAGAGTACATGAAGCACTCCCAAATATTAGTATTATTAACCTAATTGTATAGATGAACACGGTGAATTGTGGAGATTAAGTGGCTTGCTCAAACTTACACAGGTGGCAGGCTGACATTATAAGACACATCTCTTCCAAGAACCTCTAAAATATTTAAGATCATGACTCCTAGTCAATTAATGCTGACTAGTAGTCAATTAGTCACTAGTAGTGCTGACTACCAGGTATTTTTGGTCTGCTTCTCTTCCAGGAAGATGGCAGGATTACATTTCCCATTTGCCAAGTGGACAAAAACATATAAGTGCAGAAGCACATCACTAAGGTTTCTCCCAGGACGTTGGAAAGGGCCCAGGTGCTTAAGCTTCAGTAGCTTCACAGTAACTTTCCCTCTGTCCATCCTCATTGCTTTATCTGCACATTGCCATATACTCTCTTCTCACTCAAAATTTGTTTTCCCTTCAGCACTCAGGAAGATTTGTTATTCCTGGGAATTATATCAACCACATGCTGCATGAATGAATGCTCTCCAGGTAAGTGTGGAGAGGGAAGGTTGACTGCTACAGCACTATGACAAAGAGATCAAAACAGAATGGGTCCCTGTGTCTGTGTCTTAACAGTTCCCAATTAGTAACCCCCACTGGAAAGAAGAGAAGAGGGATTCAAAGAGGCCAGAGAGTAATAGAGTGCGAGACGTATGGACAAATCTTTCCAACCAAAAATCAAATCCCAGATGCCTGGTGAGCTGTGACAAATAGTGGAGGAGAAGGGAAAGAATGAACCAGGGTAGACAGAATGTTCTTTTTAAATTATTATTATTTTTAAAGATTTTACTTATTTTTAGAGAGAGGGGAAGGGAGGGAGAACGAGAAGGAGAGAAACATCAATGCGTGGTTGCCTCTCACACACCCCCTACTGGGGACCTGGTCCACAACCCAGGCTTGTGCCCTGACTGGGGAATCAAGCTGGCGACCCTTTGGTTCACCGGCCGAAGCTCAATCCACTGAGCTACACCAGCCAGGGCTCTTCTTTTTCTTTTCTTTCTTTTTTTTTTAAAGAATTTATTAATTTTTTTAGAGAGAGGGGAAGGGCTGGAGAAAGAGGGAGAGAAACATTGATGTGTGAGACAAATATCGATTGGTTGCCTCTCACACACGCCCAAACTTGGGATCCCCCTGCATCCTTACCAGGCATGTGCCCTACCAGAAATCGAACTGGTAACCTTTTACTTTGCGGGATGACACTCAACCAACTGAGCCACACCAGCCAGGGCCAAAATGTTCTTTCATCAGTCAGTATGATTAACCTAATTGTATAGATGAACACAGTGAATTGCGGGGAGATTAAGGGGCTTGCTAAATTCATCAGAATGGAGCTAAATTCATCACCACTAGCAAGGCCCTGAAAGCTTGCTTCTTCCACTGGCTCCAGGCTGAATTCGGTTTCTCTCATTTATTTGTAAATGAGGGTAATGCTATGTGTGCACCAAGTTCCTTTTATTTTTCTCTCTGGCTACTTTTTTCCTTTCACCCAGTTTTCTGGTCCACAGCCCAGAGCATCCATCTGGGTCTGGTGGGAGAACTGGAATACTCACCTCCTATCAGCACACACAGAAAGCAACATTAGTTCTGTGAGCCATCCGTAAGCCCCCAGCACAGGATGAGGAACAGTCAGTTCTCTGCATGCCCACAGAGGGGCAAGGAGATTTCAAGCCATCACGGTTTGGAAAAGTGGGGCCAGTGGTTTATTTCCAGTGCAGTTCTATTCAGCTTTGGTTTGGTTCTCCCCCTCCCCAACTTTAACGTGGACATCACAGTTTCCTCAAGTTTTTGTGAACAGCTATATAAACAGTATGCCAAGACAGTCCGGTGGTTATGTTCCTTAACCCTCACCCAATATTAAGACCCTGAGCAGATCACACTATTCTGGCCTTTCTGCAGAAAATCTGGAAGGGTCAGTGTTTTCCATTTTGTCTATAAAACCAATTTGCAGGCTTAATGAGTTGCGAGATTCTTCTTCCAGATGGTAAGGTGCTCAGAGTCAGAAATATATCTAATTCATCTCTTTATCATTGGTGCCTTTTTGGCATATAGTAGGAGCTCAATGTTTATTGAACACATAGAAAAAGACTAGGAAAACAAACCATCATTACTGATGCAATACTCATTGTAGCTGCTGGCAAATCCCCTGCAGGATTAGACAAGACATATCATCAAAAGTCAGCTACATGCCCTGGCTGGTATGGCTCAGTGGATTGAGCGCTGGCCTGCAAACCAAAGGGTCACCAGTTCGATTCCCAGTCAGGGTATGTCCCCAGAAGGGGGCGCATGAGAGGCAACCACACACTGATGTTTCTCTCCCTCTCTTTCTCCCTCCGTAAAAATAAATAAATAAAATCTTTAAAAAAACAGTCAGCTAGACACACGAGAACATGGATAACCCTACAGAGCACTGTGGTGAGCATAAAGGTGAACTCAGAAGGTTATGAACTATGTTTAATCACATTTATGTAGCATTCTTGAAAATAGAAGAGATGAAAAACAGGTTAGCTGTCACCAGGGACTAGATTGTGGGGAGGGAAAGAGTGTATACAAAGTGATGGCATAGGGGGCTGTGGTGAGGGGACAGCTCTGTATTGTGACTGTGGTGGTGACCACATGAAGCCATGCCTGTGGTACCACTGCCTAGAAGTATACGTACAGGCACATGAAACTGACCATGTATAACTTATGATGGGCTAATGTCAATTTCATGGTACTGAGATTGTACTGGTAATGATGTGTCAGTTTAGGTTCATAGACTCTAACAAAATACCCGACTCTGCTGGGGTATTTTGATAGTAGAAGAAGGCAAGGGGTATATAGTAAATCTCTGTACATTCTGCTCAATTTTCCTGTAAACCTAATAATGCTCGAAATAAAATAAAGTAAAAAGTCTTTAAAATGAACCATGAAGAGCCCTGACCAGTATGGCTTAGTTGGTTGGGTGTTGTCCTGTAAAGCGAAAGGTCATGGGTTCGATTCCTGGTCGTCAGGGTACATGCCTGGCTTGTGGTTCAGTCCCCAGTCAGGATGTGTTTGAGAGGCAAATAATGGATCAATGTTTCTCTCTCTCTTATCTGGATGTTTCTCGCCCTCTCTTTCTCCCCCACTTCCCCCATCTCTCAAAATAAATATGTTTAATCGTTTTTTAGAAAATACCATGAAGTAAGGAAAGTCATGAGGGGCTCAGGGTTTCTAAAGTCCATCCTGATGAACACTTCCAGATTCCTTTTCTTGCCTAAATTCTTTTTGTGAGTTGCTGAATCTTTTCAGATACTAACCACTGTATAACTAAGTAAACCCATCAGGGCACTAATCTAGGTCGCCTATTTGGTTCCACAAGTTGGATTTTATTTTAACTGTTTAAAACTTAACCTTTGATATTTGTGTTAATTTTCCCATTAGATTTGACTAATTCCTGGAAACAACTTAAAAAATATTTCCCTAACAAATGTAAACTCTTAAAATAGGACTCTTCCTTATTATTAAGAATTTGGTAACTTTAGTAAATTGGGATATTCATAGAACTCAATTTGAAGTTTTGATTAAAAAACAAGGATTTTTATATAGGAGCCCCTTAACCTAACAATTACTTCTTCTTCTTCTTTTTTTAATAAAGATTTCATAGAGGACTTGTGGCCAAGGTGGAGGCACAGGTAGATACACTTTGCCTCCTCGCACAACGAAAAGAAGAAAACCAATTTAAAAATAAACAACAACCAGGACTGCCAGAAAATCAAACTGTATGGAAGTCCAACAACCAAGGAGATAAAGAAGAAACATTCATCCAGACCGGGTAGGAGGGGCGGAGACAGAGATGGGAGGCCGGGCTGGAGGGGAAGCAGCAGCGTGGAGGCTGGTAGACCAGGTTTATCCCACATCTGCTTGCAGATAAACCGGGAGGAACGACAGGGGAGTGAGACAGACCATGCAACCCAGGGTTCCAGTGTGGGAAAAGAAAGCCTCAAAACCTCTAGTTGTAAAACCTACGGGGGTTGCAGCAGTGGGAGAAACTCCCAGCCTCACAGGAGAGTTCGCTGGAGGAGCCCTCAGGTCCCGGAATGTATACAAACCCACCCACTCAGGAACCAGCACCGAAATGGCCCAATTTGCTCGTGGGTAGCAGGGGAAGTGACTGAAAGCCTGGGAGAGCCGACTAAGTGGCATTGTTCCCTCTTGGACCCCTCCCATACAGACAGCACCACAAAGCAGCACAGTAAGTTGCCCAGCCCTGGCAAATACCTAAGGCTCTGCAGATTACAACGTAATAGGCATGCCAGAGACAAAAAAATATGGCCCAAAGGAAAGAAGAGATCAAAGCTACAAAAATAGAACTAAACAATGGAGAGATAGCCAACCTAACAGATGCAGAGTTCAAAACACTGGTAATGTGGATGCTCACAGAAATGGTTGAGTATGGTTACAAAATAGAGGAAAAAGTGAAGGCTATGCAAAATGAAATAAAATACACAAGGAAGCAACAGTGAAGGGAAAGAAACTGGGATTCAAATCAATGATTTGGAGCAAAAGGAAGAAATAAACATTCAACCAGAACAGAATGAGGAAATAAGAATTCAAAAATATGAGGAGAGAGTGAGGAACCTCTGGGACAACTTTAAACGTTTCGACATCCGAATCATAGGGGTGCTAGAAGAAGAAGAGGAAGAGCAAGAAATTGAAAACTTATTTGAAAAAATAATGGAGAACTTCCCCAATCTGGCAAAGGAAATAGACTTCCAGGAAGTCCAGGAAGCTCAGAGAGTCCCAAAGAAGTTGGACCCAAGGAAGCACACACCAAGGCACATCATAGTTACATTACCCAAAATTAAAGATAAGGAGAGAATCTTAAGAGCAGCAAGAGACAAGGAGACAGTTACCTACAAAGGAGTTCCCATAAGACTATCAGCTGATTTCTCCAAAGAAACCTTACAGGCAAGAAGGGGCTGGAAAGAAGTATCTGAAGTCATGAAAGACAAGGGCCTACATCCAAGAATACTCTTTCCAGCAAAGCTAGCATTTAGAATGGAAGGGCAGATACAGTGCTTCCCAGATAAGGTTCAGTTAAGTTCATCATCACCAAGCCTCTATTGTATGAAATGTTAAAGGGTCTTACCTAAGGAAAAGAAGAAGATCAAAAATATGAACAGTAAAATGACAACAAACTCACAACTATCAACAATTGAACAAAAAAAACAAACCCAAAACAAAAACAAATTAAGTGAACAACTAGAACAGGAACAGAGTCACAGACATGGAGATCACGTGGAGGGTTATCAGCAGGCAGGGGGAGGTGGGAGAATGGGGGAAAAAGATACAGAGAATAAGAAGCATAATTGGTAGGCACAAAATAGACAGGGAGAGGTTAAGAACAGTATAGGAAATGGAGAAACCAAAGAACTTATATGTACAACGCATGGACATGAAGTAAGGTGGGGGGGGGGGGATGCTGGTGGGAAGGGGAGTGCAGGGCAGAGGTGAAT